>CABFPE010000490.1:183555-195294 GCA_900660155.1 Hofstenia miamia
TATCATTAAATTTTCCTGTTCATCACATTATAAACTTTGAGTAATCATTCAGAAGGTGATTTTCAATTGGATGAACAATTGTCATTCATGTAAACCCGGTTTCCTATAGACTTAATTGTTGTAATCTCAATTGGCAAAAGCTATTACAAAAGCTCTCTTATAAGAATTCATGGATCGACTCCCATTCTTTTGGTAGTTTCACGTTTGGTTCTATTGCTCTAGCAATTGAATCAGCAGTAAATTTAACGGGCCGCAAAATCCTATTGCAGATCAAAACCGGGAATGAAAAAATGTGACTTGCTGAATGTAGCACTACAAGGAACTCATATATGGGATCAATATCATAAAGAGTCATTACATTCTTGAAAACTTGGATTTCACAGAACCCATGTATGCATAAAGTGAGGGGTACTTTCTCTTTACAAGCAAATAATATACTTTTAAAGTTATTTATTTATATCTATTAACGATGAAATCCACAAAATATTGAAAATTTCAAATTGTACTAAATATATAATTGAAGAAAAGAATTAATTCAATCCTCCATTGATGAGTTAAATACAAAACATTTGTTAATTTGTGAGCAACATAAGAAATATACTATAATTAACACTTAATAACTAGTTTGTTTTAAGTGCTTCTTCTTGAGATGAAAAGAATTCTATTTACATTTAATTAGAATTTAATAGTTGTGGTATATATTTTCAATGATATTATTGGAAAAATAGTCATTCCTACAGCAACAAAATTAACCTAACTTCCTATTTTTGCGAAAATAATATTCAAATTCTATTTTGAAAAATTTGATAAATGACTTGTTAACACTATGTGACTAAGCAAAACAAAATACTACTAAAATGAATTCGCTGTAAGAATAGATGTTTGAGAGGGTCACCATGGATGCGTTTGAAATATATAGCTAAGGTATAATGTTCAGTTGATTATTAGTATTTGGCTTACCAATTCAATTTATGAAATTTAATGCTCAAATTTCAATAGAATAATGGTATATTATGTTTGCACTTTTGCAATGTTCAAGTTAATTCTTATTTTTCACCTCCGCGGGCATGGTTAATTTCGTTGAAATTTAATTACAGTTTGGTAAGTTTGTTGATAATTCAACTTCCCCTAATCGTTGAACTATCCATACAATAGTGCACTATTCATGAATTTTCATAGTTATAATGAATTAAGGAACAAACTTCGCGTACAACTTCGTAAAATTATTTCCTACATTTTCGGTGAGCCCTGCAATCCAATTAAGTTATTTCTGAACGCTGAGCTGAAGTATCATTTGAATTACTACCATATGCTTACGTATACTAGCAGTTCTTGCACAGTAAGTCGACATTGTATTTATAAATGCGTTATTCTGTAAAATTTTTGTCATCAAAAATGTGCTTAACATTGTTTATATGAAAGAAATTGTCGGTTTTTCATGAAAGGTGCTTTAAGATCGATTAAGAACCACTTAGTGTCACATAAACGTCTATTATTTTCAAATTTTGCATATTTGATTAGATAAGATAAATTTTCAGGCCTTCATAGTTGTAATTCCTTCGTAATGTATTCTTTTAGGGTTCTTTATGATTTTTGTGTGACATAAGCTTGAAATCAGCAGAAATTCATATTTAGATATGATTTGAAAATTCACATCGCATTATTTTTACCTTTCCAATCAATATTATTAGTTTATTCAATATATTTGCGAAACTCATAAAAAAGTATCCGTTTCAATGAAAATGCCAGAACAAAAATGTGATTGCAGTTATTTTACAGGACTTCGATTAATGAGGCATAACTTAGATTCCCATATTTGCAGTTTATTATTATTAATATAACTTTGCCATTTTTTACTAGAAATTTGCAGGAGCCTAACAGAAATTCTCATTTTATCTGAGAGAATCAAAAAATTATATATTAGAAAAAATATTTCGAAATCTTTGCGATCGGCAAAAAAATTCCTTAAATTATAGGAAATAATTTAAGTACTCGCAGAAAAGTATTTATTTAAAGTTTTCAACAAAGCTCTGTTCTTCACTGACAGTCCAATCAATTCTAACATTCCGTGTTTTCATTTTTATTGTTTTTGAAGGTGACTTTGGTAATTTCTTGAAGTAAGTCCTGCCTACAGGTGGCGTACTAGAATACACAAAACAATTTTCATAATTATCACATGAGTTTAAATATACTTGAGTTTCCACAACAAATATTCCAGCAAAGCATCGAATGTTTTTAACTGTTTTGCTGAGTAAAAAAGCAAGTAATACTAAAATAATTTTTTTCAATTATAATTCCCCAATATTCATAAATTTACAGACTATTTCGAAAGCCTCTCAATATCCTGCCTGACTGCAATGCTCCCTTCTTAATTGCCATTATTGCAGTTGTTACGTTCTTCGACTGCCTTTCTGAAGAAAACCAATGTCCTTTGAAAATGAATCGTTTTCTATATCTTGATGGCTGAAACACACTTATTTTCAAGTTCAGTCTCTTTCGACATCAACGCTTGTAAGAAAAAATTTTCGATGTGCAATTAAATATTTGTTATGCAAGTCTCATCCTTTGAAATTGGAACACGATACTCTACAAAATCGAAATTTAAAGAAGCATATTTAAAACCACATTGCATCAAATTTATAATTGCTTTGTAAACAATATTTTATTTGATCATAAAAAGTATCACATTCAATTTTGAGGTTACCCATTTGGATCCTGGTTGCATGTACTTAGTCATACTTTTAATAAGTTGAATAAAAATTCAGCGGTCCTCATCTAACATCGAAAGATGCGTGTTCCTTCAAACGAAAAATTTGTCATCAATTATTTGTGTTTGATCATCCATGCAAAACATTACCAACCTAAAAATAAAATTACTTCAAAATGTTTTTTTAAGAATTTCATTAAATTTTGAACAAACATAGTTTGGTTCTTTAAGAAGCTGATATAGAAAATAAATAGCATAATGAGTTCTAGGCTGAAAACTGAAAGAAAATGTAACCTAAATGCCAAATTATCAAAGAATTTTATATCTAGTGGCCAATCTCCTTTACTTTGATGAAAATTTGAATAGAACTCTTCTAATGTTATGCTCTAAGAACAAAATATATCACTTTCAAATTTTAGCCATGTTTTGAAAGTGCTCAAGGACTTTAAAGTTTAAGATGTAGACCGTTTCATTAGATTCATAATATCATTAATAATATGTATTTGTTTGATTCTCGTAGAGGTGAATAAAATTGGACTTTCTCAAAATTACAGTATATTAGAGGACATTCTTAAAAGCTGATTAACTTGAAACATTTCATATCTTAAACTCTCGAAAATAAAAGTTAAAGTATAGCTTTCAAATCCTCAAAGCACAGAATACTTAGAAGTCACTGATGAAGAAGCAGACTGCTTTGTATTTAATATAACGCTATTAACTCTGTTTTGTGAAAATGGACTTGAATATTACTTATAGTTAAAGGTATACCATTTTCTAAAATCAGCAATTTCTTAAGTACTCGCTGACATTAAACTACAAACAGAGTAGGAAATTTTTTTCATTGCTAAACACTTCTATAGCAATTTAGTCAGCATTACAAATTAGATTGAGAAAAATATTTTATTTCATGAATTATATGAGAATGTATATATTTAAAATTTATATTGTTCTAGGAATTTGTTTATTAACAGTTTTAAAATAATAAATTTTTAAATTACAAGGAGATCAGGTGCATGAAGCATTGTTATTTTTCTTTGAAATCAAAGTAGTGACTTCGATAAAATACGAGTAATTGTGCAAAAGATAGCTACACTTAATACTACATATAAACTTAAATGATATTTATCAAATAATAAGCAATATAGTATTTTATAATTTATTGAGATGATGGTGATTTGACTCATTATCTTCAAGTGATATGCGTTTGTAAATATATTAAGAAAACTGATGATTACCAATTTAATGAACCAAAATCTTACCCGGTGTTTTAACTTCAGCCAAAACCATAAAATACTTATTTTCCTGGAAAGATACCCTATTTTCGAGTGGCTTTGCAGGTAAGTGAATTTTTGTGCGAATTCATGGGCAATACACCAGGCCCATAGAAAAATTGGTGGCCATCAGTAAGCATATTACATGTAGCTAGCTATGCATGCATTAATCCGGGAAACGGGTCCAATTTCTTAGACCCAAACCAACCCGACCTGAATGACATGTAAACCCGCTCCAACTCGTCTTCCTAAATTTGGCCCGACTAGAGCCCACTTGTCCATTTGGGCCCGTAGAAGTAATTACTGATTTTAAAAATATTTTATGTGCCTAAGAACAATTCAAAAAGTAAAACTAACAAAACGAAATGGTAAAGCATATTATAACAGTAAGAAAACGAATATCTCCAGATTGGCCTCTGATCATTATGAAACTAACTTGCATTCTAAGCATATATCGATCTCTTACCATGACAAAAAATTTAAAAAGGCTAGAATCTGAAAAAAATTGTTTAGGAAGTGCTAGTATTGAAGGCAGCTTAGAATTATCTTAATCAAAACTCGGTTTGAAAAACGCAACATTTCATTAAAACCAAACAAAAATACATGCTTTTCAACATAATAATTAGCCAGTAATAAAAAATTCAATGTTTTGCTATAGATTAGATGATATGCAACAAAGAAGTTACATGCACGTGCATCACAACTTTCAATCGTTCAATGTAGCGTTAACATCTAAATATGTAATGTCAAAATTATAATGAATGGCCCGAAATGACCTGATTTAGAGAAGATAACATCTCAGCCCGCTTCCAACCCTGGCATGCGTCAGAATCCATCAAAAAAATTTTTACCGCAAAATATGTAGTAAAGAAAACTGGTTGAAGGGTTGAAAATTTTCTTTAAGAATCAAGCGTTTCAAGGTACAAACTAGTCTTTCTTTTATTAAAATTTTTGACAATTGTCAATTGTAGTTTACATTTAACAACTTTTTAGATGTACAATTTTTTTATCGTAAATGATATAATAATTTTCTAGGTCCGTCAAAATTATCTTACAGGCCTTGGATGACTACGAAAAATATAGCGGAAAGTGATTTGAGAACCAAAAGAAAACCAGCAACCGCTAAGGAGCGCAAGCATCAACACTCATTTTCTGGTAACATTTATGTATAAATTTTGTAAACGATATTTTAATATTTTCTTGCCCGGCTCACACTGCCGCTTGCTAAGTTAAGATTCAAAATATCCCATCACATAGCCTACTGTCTGTAGGGTAACCTTAACTTAAGGCTTAACGGCAGTGTACTACGGTATTTCTTAAGCTAACCCCCCGCGAACTTTAACATTCTTTCTAGAATCAAGTTGGGTGGGTTATCTCGACCAGAGTTGGAACAAGCCGCCAGCCGCTTGCTGGCCTAGAACAATTATTAAGGCCAGCAAAAATATACCGGTCTGAATTTTTAGCGAAAAAATACTAAAATTGGTCAAGATCAGAGTCAAGAAAAGACCAATAAATTAATTTTGAAAATGGATTGTTAAGGCTGTTTTTTCGTAGCGTGGTGTGTGCGAGTGTGTATGTATTTGTATGTAGATTGAATTGGACTGACATTAATAATTCAGTCTCTCTCGAATCATTTCAGAGAAGCGATCACTATTAGATAGTGAGTCTGTTGAATCATGAAGCGCATTAAAGGAGGCTTTTTCTAACGGTTAATGGCCATAGTATTTTCTATAATTTTATATTTTTTATATATTTGGGCTTATAACATTTTTTTGAATATACTATTCAGCGCCGTTTTCAGTGTTTTTTATGAGGTTATATGAGAATGCAAATTTACATGTTTGCTGGCCCCAACCCGGCCAGAACCGACTGGGCAGACTAATTCATTCACTGGCTACAGGCCGGGCCTAATTAGTTTCGGCCGGTTCCAACTGTGATCTCGACGGCAGTGTGCGGCGGGCCTAACGCAGATGTCATCGATTTCACTTCTTGATTTTTGAAACAAGTAAATAATGGCTCTTACAACAAAATTCCTTAACCTGGAACATTGTTGAACACAGAATCAGTTGGAACAAATGTGATTGCATGCCATTGTCTTAAGTAAAGTGTGGAAATTACATTTCTTAAATAAATTTTTATAAACTTACTATAGCATTCTTTAGTCGTTTCTATGAGAACGAATTTAAATACAAACACTCCCGGTTCCCAAGCTGAACTTTTTTCAATGAGAAAATACTAGGTAGGTTTAATAATTATCTGTGTTACTAGAAAGCAGTTCTGAAGTATCAAATATTGAATTTAGTTATTTCAAAACAATAGAGTTATTTTCTTTAGGAATTCTTAATGAGCAGTGCAGTAGGTACTTGTCTACAGTTATGTTTAAGCACTTACTTTGAGTTTTATCAATGCACGCTTCTGTTGTTGCAGATGTAATTTAACATGAAAGTTACTTTCACTTGCCATAGGTTTCATATACACCCGAAATTTATTAACGTTTCGAATAGCGGGAAAGAATTTCTAACCAGCAATTACTATAATAACACATGCAAGGAATAATGTTTTTGTTTATTGCTTGCAGGTTGACGTCAATGGTATAGCGTAATCAAGCCGATACTGTCACATTTTACAAATATCGTTGCCGGACACGCAAAATTGTATTTTCCAAATACAACGCTATATAGTTGAAAATGGGCCAGTCATTTTCATAACATTATGAGTGCTAATTATTGTTGTAATTGCATTGAAATATTGAATCCCAGCAAGGATAGTTAAAATGCTGGAAATATTGAGGAAAGATATTTGGCAAATGCTAAAATTAAAAGCTTTTATTGTTCATTCTTTGCCAGTTTCCAGTAGCAAATAATCATCAGGGTTTTCCGCTTCAAGATTCGCATGTAGTTAATATTGGAAAATCTTGGCCTCCATGAAAACGACTTCAACTGCTGTTTCTGCAATAAACAGTCAATTTGAAAGTAATCACAGTCACTGTTAATTGTCTCAACCAGAAATTGATGATCTTGCAAATGCTGCGATCTGCTGAGTTTGATTTAATGCTGCGCCGAATTCTACCGTGTGCTCAAGTAGCTTTTCACTATCAGATCCAAGATTTTAGGAAACTCGCAAAAAATGCGTTATAATGGGTGGTTAATTACACTAAGCATTGTAATATGTCATAAAAAGTTTTATTAATTGCTTATTCCAAGTTTAGAAGTTTCTGTGGAAACAGACCACTTATATTTATGTTACAGTAATAAAAAATAACAAAGTTTTTTCACAAGCTACAAAGTGATTTATAAATATATATGTATATATATATATATATATATATATATATATTCACACTAGATATACTAGATATACATCTAATTTAAAATATATAAAAATCTATAATTTAATGGAATCAATGCAATAAAATAGATGGGTATTTTTTAAATCATTTAAGTAAATTAATTCAATTAGCACTCGACTAAATTGCTAATTAACTGTTCCCAAACGACTCTAAATATCGAACGATTTTACAAGTTAAATCAGTCTCGCTAAAAACTTCAGCACTGTAATGAAAGTGGTGTTAATGCTGCTGTGGAGGCCCTTGAAAATAAAATAGTTGAGAATTCAAACGTCAGTCTTAATGCTATTGCTTGATAATTTAACAGGCATAAAAAGATTAACGCTATGCTTTCAGGATTATGAGGTTTCGGAAAACCGTTGCAAGGCTTACTTTCACAGTGTTCTTCATCGCATCACTCAAAGATCCTAAAATCTGCCACAGCGTACGTCAGGATAAGCCGCAATAAACCAATAGTATTATCAACGGCGAAGCAAATCTATTCTTTCATCGCGGCTTAGAAATTCATAAGTAAAAATGTGAAACAGTTTTCTGTCATCATTAGAAGATAATCATCTATGGCAGAACTGATATTTTGAGAGAAAACAATGAGACTTATTTCAAACTGCTCTGCACAATATCAAGACTTAAGTATGATATGGACAATATCCTCGGTTATATCCTAGTGTAAACTAATAAATTCATTTTAGTATTTTTGTACTTATAAATTTTATTTTTTAAGAACAATTTTATTGTACTTCTCTGGTGATGTTGCAAAAAGTATGGAAGCACTCTGAAAAGTTTCTTCATCATTTTGAAATANTATATATATATATATATATATATATATATATGGAAAACTATGGAATATGGAAAAATATTATGCTTCAATGAATCCGCATTTTCACTCACCTATGCGAAACCTATCTTTTCACAAAATATCATGCATTACTGTGAATCGAATTTTAGTTGAAATTATTTTTGAATTTTCGTAAAGGTAACGTAAAGGATTTTTTTATTTTTTTTCAGCTAAGCCTTTAATAGTGCATCATAAAAGTGAAATATTTGAAAAAGTGCAGGAAATATAAATAATATTTTAGGAATATTAAAGGATACTTTGGTTACTGTGGTTTGGTATTAATCATTTCCATAATGTAGTGCAAATTTTAATTAGGGGCGAAAATTTTATAGGCAGTTTTCATTCAAGTATTTTAATGGAAAACTATAATATCTGGTACTATTTTTTTTAAAATAGAATAATTTTCCTAATAATTGATATTTCACCTAAAATTGATATATTTCATATAAATTCAAAATGTCATGAACCTTAGACAAATTCAATATAGCACAACAATTGTTTATACATTAATTCTTCAAAAAAAATTTATGATTTAGATATTTATAATTGCAATTTTATGATTTAGATATTTATAATTGCAATTCAGATTTAAAGACGTAACTATAATTTGTTCTCAAGGCCCTCTAATTAACGTTAATTACAGCCAGGCCTGTTGTACTATGGAATCACTAAAAAATCGCTACTGTAGACTCCACTACGAATTCCCATAACACAACATGCGGATATACTTAATATATAATCTTGAATGAATCATTTTTGTTTCCTAGGTTCAAATTGAATTAAATATATGTAAATATTGTTAAACAACAAATTGTAAATTTCGCATAATCGTTATTATTGTTTATTGATAGCTAAATAGCAGCAAAGGAATGCTATTAGAAAGGTATTTGATTTTTTAATTTAATTTTAATTCAATAAGTAGATTCAAACGCCATGAAAAAAATTTTTTAGCCTCAACTTCAGATTGTTTATGGCAAACCATGTATAAATTTGACTTTTTAGAATAAATCCACGAGTAATAAACTCAATTAATTCAAGAAGTTTGAGTGCGGTCGGTTCCTGATAAGTTTGGAACCATGCAACTTCAATATCATGGGAAATCGCTCTTTCAAAATTGCTAATGTTTAAATTTGATTATAAGTGCATATCTTTTCTGTGATCTTACTACTTTACTATTCATTAAATTATGAATTACGGCGTAGAGGAAAGATTCAATTATCTCTTTGTTTTCCACCTTGGAAAATGGAGCGATAATAATTTATAACCTGCGTTGATTAAGCTTCGTATTATTACCTAATCGACTCATTTCACACTTATTCCGCAGTATTTTATGTACTAGAAAAATTATTTTCCATTCAATTCACCCATTTTCTGGTTTTGAATTCTGACAAATTTCATAATGAATTTTCAATTCGACGTTTTTGTGTTCATTTGTCTGTTGTCAATTCAATTAACCCTGTCAAAACTTTGGGGATCGAGGGTTTGCAACCAAGAAAGAGCGTCACCATTGGTGTTGATGTGTGGGTGCACAGGGGGAATTCCCGCCAAGAATTCATGTATATGAAATAAATACAACCATTTCTGTTAATTTAACGAATTATTACATGCAAATGAATTATAAAAATTTTGCGGTGTAATCGAAACAAATCTTTTTTAGTGGATGGGTACTTTGTTTAAAAAAATTAGGTGATAAAAATGATTTTTGAATTCTTTGTAGCTAATCGTTGGCTACGATTCCCTTCTAGAAAATTCTGAAGATTAATGCCCTTAGCCTTTCACTAAAATTAGAAGACTTGGCATACACTCAAAGCGAAATAGCTAATTTTATATAAGCTAAATCGGTTTGAATACAAAGCAATTTTCTGCAGAGTTGCGGATGAAAATTACTTTGGAGTCCATTTTATGACATAAATTTTTTTAGTGGAATATTGTTTAGTATGATTTAGAAATTGTTGAATAAATGTAAATCTAGTTTTCAACAAAAACACAATAGTTGCTCTTTCTTTATCAATTTTACACTCGCGAGTTCAAATTTAAGGTATTAAGCAATTCACTTATTTTTAAACTTATGGTGTATTCAAAAATATTGATTAAATTTTAATTATAATTTGTTAGATTTTGTCAATTTTGCGTCTTTAATATCAGTGCTCTTTCTATGGCGAAATAATGGAATATTATTAAATGCACATGAATATTTAAGGACTTTTTCTCTAAAATCCCAATGTTGAAAAATCCTGATTAATTTTCTCTTTTCATAGAAATCTTCCAACGCTATTATTCTATATTTGGTTTATTTTTAGTGTTAAATTGCAACAATATTTAAAATTTGCATTTATTATCTGAATTCCTGAAATATTGTCTGAAAATTCCAGAAATGTATTTAAAAAATGATTGAATATTGAAATATCTATTTATAATTTATAAAAAAATTACAATGGATTAAGTTCTAATCAGTTTTCTAACCTGTCATGTGCTTGCATTTTTCTTCAAATTATTGATTAGCAACAGTCAATTCAAAACTAAGAATTAATCAATATTTCTGTTTACTAAATTTAATATTCCTAAATATCAGTGTGTTTTTACAACTATAGTGTTGAATATAACTGTGCAGTGGTTTTGCTTACCCACAACTATAATGCACTTAGAAATGTTTTATAGGTTTTGCTTTATTTCAATTTGTAGTAAATACATAATTTCAGTTATTAATTGTTGTGGCTTGTATGCAAAGGTGCCGTTTATGGTATGGCCATATATGGTAAGGCGAAATTTTTTAGCAATCCATAATGGCCATATTTTAGCTTTCGTCCATATATTATGGCCATTATGCAAAATATGGCGAATGACGGTTATGAAATATACGTAGAACACATGTGGTAATACGTAATGCCAATTAAATGTAGTGATTTTTAATATTTAATAACATAACAAATTCCAAGCTGCAATTAAAAGACAACCGTTTTTCAGTAATATAAAATTGCAATGATTTCACAAGGCACAAGCAATTCCCTATGTCGCAGAAAGATTTTGAAACATTCAAAACAAATATTAAAACAAACTAATAAACCAAATATTTTTTTTTGTTTTCATATACAACGCGTTTGTTATCCGCAACCATTATAAATTTTAAAACAAATTCATCGTCATTATTTGTTTGCAATCCACTATTACAAATACGAAACAACTTCATCTTTAGCATTTGCTTACAATCTGCTGAAACTGCTTACTAAACTTTTGCAGCACTTTTAATAATTGTAATCTCATCAAAATGTTTTTGGTCTCAAAATATTTGTAAAATGAATATTTATACCCATTCGATTATAATAAATGTAAGATATATGACACTAAATTTAACAATTCTAATGAAATCAATAATAAATTCTGTGCATGTAACAATGAATTTATGGATTTCCATTATGGCCATATTTTTAAGTTTACCATCCATAATGGCCATAAATTTTTTTTCTTCCATACCATTATGGTATCCATTATATGGTACATAATGGTATGGTACAATACCGTAATTGGCACCTCTGCTTGTATGCATTTGCTTATATATATATATATATATATATATATA
>CABFPE010000490.1:195488-207436 GCA_900660155.1 Hofstenia miamia
TATATATATATATATATATATATTGAAGAGTAAAAATTCATTCTGATGAGGAGCTGTTCTGCGCTCAAGTTCAAATTATTTAATGTTAAATTTCAAGTTTATTTATTCCAATGCGTTTATCTTTGGTAAAGACATTATCATTGTGAAAAATATTGAAAAAATTAACAATGAGGAAAAACATTGTAGTTTTATTAAGGTTGTGAAAAGAGTAGTTCAATATAAAGTGGGGTATATAACACTTGTAAACTGGTTCAAGTAGTGAAATCGTTAACGTATTAAGGAAAAAGCTTATTCTAAAATTGTGATTTTACATTCGACTATTTAGCTGGTTATAGACAACTTTGAATACTAATATATATCTATGCAATTATATATATATATATATATATATATATGTATATAATATGTATATATGTGGGTATATATATATGTATGTTTTCCCTCATTTTTCTGAAAATTTTTTGTTATTTTAGCTTGTAAAAATTTTATAGCCTATGTATTCAATCAATACTTTCATATTAAGAAAATTACGTGTACTGAGATATTCCTTCTGCCAATTGTCGACTGTCTAAAACGTTTTTTCTAATTGTTTTTGTATCGGGGTATACTGCTGTTTCCATGAATTTATTTAGTACCTTACGTATTGAATAATTGGACTAACATTCTTCAGTTAGAATCGGAAGATTTTTAAAAAACTTAAAAAATTTAGTGTCTTGACTATTGTATGCAAATCTTTGTTAGAGTTTATCTCTTTTATTTTTTCGATGTTTAATTTAAAACTTTCATTTCATTCAAATTAATATTGTAATGGGAGATAATACTTTTATAATTTACGACTATCTGAAATCCAGAATTTCATTAATCATAAAACTTTAGAAATGAAAGTCTAACAAAGCATATCATTTTTTTGCTATCACTTCGATCTTTTTCTATGTACTCCACACTGATTTTAAACTTCAATTAACATAATGCTTTACGGTAGTAATCTCCTTGTGCATGGAGATGAAATTGATATTCAAAGGTAAAGATGAAATACCTTCCGTCGTAAATAAATTTCGAATTTTTGTCTATTTTTTCATTGTGAATTCTTTTAAAGGTGACTACAAAGTAGATAGTTCGAAGATTAGTAATACGTGTTTTTTGATGTTTGAATAGTATTGATTAATATTGGAAATCTTTGATTAAAAATACTAAAGTATTTTACAAAGTTATACCGATACTGTTAGATAAGAAAAATTCGAATCGAATGTAAAGCTAGTTCTAATGTAAAATGTTAGAATAATTCAAACATATTTTTTTTAATCACATTTGTTCTATTATACATCACACATTTTCGAGAATTTCATAAAAATATCACCACACAGTTTATGTTATCAGCCTGTAATTAGTATATTAAGACATATCATAAGTTTGCGACTGATTCTAAATCTTCTATTATTTTTAGTGATTAAGTCGAAATTCCCCGACACAGTAAAACAATTTTTGCCTTATTTATTCTAAAAGATTTAATTATCGAAGACATTTTATGAACTTTTGTAAACTTTAAAGACAATAACTGAAGCTAGCAAGTTTACATTACACTTTAAATTCTTTCAACCCAATGAAATTGAATTCCTTAAAAAATTAAGGACAAAAATTTTTTCTAGATTTTTGGTAAAGCTCAAGGTTACATTTACGGCAATGCAAGATCTAACGTTTCACTTAAAAAATTCTGAAATTTCAATATAAAAGTTTGTGATTCAAGTGATTAATATTTGGAAATGCTCGTAGGGACTCGGATAGGGTGGTAAAATCCAAAAGTTATTTTTGAATGTGTGTAGTTACTATGTATTTTCTGAACGACTAGTTTCAGAATTTAACAAATATTTAGCATGTACGCAAATTCTGACATAGTATTTTAAATATTTAGCATACTTCATTGATTTAATATATTTGCTTTTAGAAAATTTTTAACTCTTAATTATATCTGTTTATTTTAAGGCAACTTCACATGTTTTAATGCATATATGAAGTAAGCTGAATTGAAATAAAGCTATACATTTCAAATTCGTATCATTAATTAATATTAAATTTACAATAAAATTTATTTTTTTGTCGAGTTCATGGCCTAAAACCTCCTTAAGCGTGCATGCGTGCATCGCAAAATTTATTTCCTATTTGATAAGTATAGCAATGCATTTAGCTAATATATTTAACTAACCGTTCAATTTTAAAACGAATCTTTAAAATTGATGAACACCATAGTTATTATACGCATAAGTCCCCCAAAATTAATGCTTTTGATAAATACCATGTGTGGAAGAAATAGGGCGATTTTCTCTTCTATCATAAAAATTGAAATTGCATTCATATCTAGTACAATACCCAGTTTCCTTTGGAATTTTTTTTCATTCTATGCAATTTATTCTGAAAAAAATACCTGTTAAAGCAACAATTCTTGCAATAATAAATTTACCACTTTTAAAAATTGAGTTGAATTATTATATTTAATGCTTGTACTTGGGCTGCCTTAAATCGCGCGTATATTGTAATTGGATTTAACCTTAAACAGCCTAGCGTTCTTTTTAAATGACAAACCGATTTTCCACATTTACAAATAATTTTCTCCAAGCCCATTTACAATTTGAAAATATTGTGGCATGCGTACGTCTATTGGGAAACATACTTTAATTCTCTTGATGCTTATTGCTGTGAAAGAGTTTGAAAAGATTAACAAGTTTTCTTTGAAAATGTGAAAATCTTGGAGCATGGGTAGGTCAATTGGGAAACATACTTTAATGCAATGTTGAAAATTTTTATTAGAGCTTATTGTTGACTGAGGTTTTTGAAAAAGATTTAAATTTTCTCCATACCTAGTGTTCATGTATTTAGAAGGTTTTGATCCTATGGAAGCAACAAGGAACTTTGACTGTTTCTTGATGTGTGCAAAGATATTCCAAACCTGTTGAGGCGTGCTGCGCGCAAAGTCGACGGTCGCGGGGCTGAAAAAAGAAAGAGGAGACTCTCTTCTATCATATTGAGCACAGCATTATCAGTTTTTAAGCTATAAGCGTTTAAAACTCTTCAGGAAAATTCTATCGATTAAAACATTCAAATTGTTTATTTTTAAATTATTCATAAATTGGATTTTATTAGGCACGTGAAATATAATATGAGATATGTTATTTGTCTACTAAATTTATCTACAAGAGAAAATGATTTTATGTTACTCTACAAATGTTTACTTTAAATAATTTCTTATTTTCTAAGGCAATTAAAACATTGATGTGTACCATTTCATACTGTTGACATATCAATTGATTGTAACTTTTCTAAGTTTGGCTTATCTATTAATTATTATTGCAGCGAGGACAAAATTTTCAAACAAAAACATTTTCATTGTTTACTGTGCACATGCAAATTATTAGTTTAAAAAAATCGATAATCGATTAATTGATTGAATTTATTTTAGCAAACTTAACAAATATTTTAAATATAATTTACAATGCTATGTGTACATTTTTATAATATTGAGAGTATATGTATGTATATAATTTCATCGAAGGACTTTGTATTGCTTCTTGTCAATATCACAGCAAACTGATCTAATTTAATTGTAAACGCTCGTTAAAAAGCGACTTAATAACGCATGTTCAATTTAATTTCCTTTTAGAGACATTCCTGATTTAAAGACATTGATTAAACCTAAATTTAGGAAAGGTGTATTATTCTTTTAATTATTAACGGTTTACAAATAATGGGAAAATAATTTGAGTTCTGTGAATTTTGTTCGTTTTTTAGTAGGAATTTGTTTGAGAAATATTTTGATCATAATTTTTTGAAGTGACACATTTAAAAAATAGCTCTTTGAAGTTTCATAAGAAATTTGAGTACAATTTTATAGTATAATCTAAGTTTGATAAAAATTTTCGTACATGGTTTATTTTTATCAAATATCAAGCTAGTTGCTAAAATTTCAAAAAATGGGAATCATATTTAGATTTCTATCATTTCATTTAGAGAATATTGCATTTAGGTAAAGTTTTCACCCTTTGACATTTTCAAAATTATTTTCGAAACTAACATAAAATTTATTGAGGAGCAAAAATGGCATTTTGCTTAAAATACAGGACACCAGAAATTGTTTAGTAGCACATTTGAAGATTGCTACCTCCTCGGGAAAATTTTAAACTCGACTAATTGAATTTCAGACAATGAGTGTAATTGCATTGTTTGAACAAACGTGCTGAAGTGATTTTTGTACTTTGCTTAGAGTAAGAGAGAATTGATGTTTTTGTGCTAGCAAATTGACGCTTTCAACTGGTTTATTTGTAGTTAGAATTTGTCATTTGTTTGGCATGTTCAATACCGAACATTGGCAATTAAATTTTGATCGATAATCTGTTATAAATGCAAATTACTTTTTTAATGCTTCTATCTGTGAATAAGGACTTAGTAAACCAAAATCCTCATGTTTTTGGTCTTTCATCAAATTTTAATCATGTTCTGTGTACTGTTCTTAAAAAATACAATTATTTGAAAGATTGATATTTATCTGATCTTGTGTGTTTTTTGAATTTCAATACCTACAATAATTTGAGTTTAGATTTTGACAAATGCTAAAAGCATCAATATTTCAAAAAGAATTTTTGCGCTGCATCATTTATGAAATTGTGTTTATTCCATAAAATTTAAAAAAGCAAAAATTAGAATGTGTGTAAATCATTAGCTGTGTATGTAGACGTTATTTTGTGGTTTAATATCCAATATAAATGAAATTTTAATGACGTGTAATATAATCAGTTTCTTAACACAGATAAGACCGTGAATGAAATAATATCTAAATGAATTGAGACGATATATTTATTTACTTAGGAGGCTTTCACACTTATTAAGTGAATTTTTAATTGATAAATAATCGTAAATAGATATATATTCCCAACTATTTACATTCGCTCACTTATAACACATTATAATTTGTTTATGCCTTACGTTTAAAAAAGTTGTATGGTGAACAACAGGAAATTATTGAATTGTTGGAGAAATTTCAAATGATAATGAAATCGATAGTAATTGTAGTTTAATAAATTCTTAAAAGGAATTCGTTTAACGTAGTTTTGACTCCATTGTCTTTTTCTAATGCTATTCGCTGGAATCTATTATAAGTATTTTAAAAAATACTGCAAAATTAATTGTTCAACCACACTTTTAGTTATTTTAATATCAAAATTCTACCGCACTTTAATTAGTATTTTGTTTTGATTTCTTCTCTTAACCTGAAAATATTATAAATTTAAATATACTATGAAAAAAATTTATATATAATTCATATATATATATATTTTAAGCAGTCGAGAAAAACGTTTGAAGTATTGAAAGTTTGTTGTTGTGCTCAAAGTTCTAGCTAATTTTCTTACGATGATTTTGTTTTTGTGATCCTAGATGGTAAAAAATAGAACATTCTATTTGCAGTCCTTAGCCGTTTTTGTGGGGCTCGGTATGTGCCTAGCTCCTAGTAGCTTTTTTGTATGCTTTTAAATTGAATATGTCTAGGCATATGTTTTTTGTAATATATACTAACTGAATTGCTTTATTTATCTCTACTAAACTCTTTCCATTTTTTGCTAGTGATTTAGCCTACAGTTCAAATTTTTCAAAAGCATTATTGTAGTGGGCTAATATCCACTTGATCTTACAATAATAAAAACAGCCTAATGAAAAAATATATAATGCATATGCTTTTTAACTTTAATAGTGGAATAGAAAATGACTCATACCAGCAGTAATTCCTTTTAAATGGTGGCAAATACAAAAATTTACAATCATAGCAATAAATACATGGCAATAAATTAATGTGTAAACATGGAGAAAATTTTTTGAATTGATTTCATTTTGCGATGTTATCGTCGAAAAGTATAATAAATTAATATATCTATTAATAAATTTACTGTATCCGTTACAGTTATTTGAAAAATTAATGAAATATTTTAAAGAAAATTCGCCCATAAAAATGAATTTCTTCTCATGCATAATTCATTTCATTTGAATCACAATTATTTAATAATGAATTTCGCAAATAAACATTTAAAAAATATTTGAATCTGCATAATTGCAAGGTAGGAAAATGATTTCCAGAATCAGTTCCTTTGTAAAACCTATTTTTCTTCGAGAATTATTTCACACAGAATAATCATGACTTGAATTTAATGAAGAGTTTTGTATTCAGGTGGGGAAGTTATCTGCTGACATAATGACGAGTGTTAAATGTTTGTTGAATTTATTTTAATTACTTGTTTAGAAATTTGGTTAGTAGAAACTTACTACCTTAAAATCATCAAGAGGTTACGAAAAGTTCAATACATTTTGAATAACAATATAATAGTTTTCTTTAAATATGTTACCTTACCAAACTTAAAAAATATTACTACATTTATCCAACAGCATAGTAATGTGACATGTGTGATATTTTGTGAAAATGTTTTTCCAGATATCATAGTTCTCCATATTATAAATCATTTTACAGCTTGTGAAGAGAGCAAATTATGGTAATGAATACAACTTGTATGTATCCACAAAGACTTCTTTTGGAATAAGCAATTGATAACTCTTTATGACATAATTTTGTAATGCTTGATGTGATGAACTTTCCAATGTACAGCAAGTTTTGCAAATTTGTGCAGCATTAAATAAAGCTTAGCAGAATTGTAGCATTTACAAGATCATCAAGGTCTGTTTGAGACAATTAACATTGGCTGTGATTATTTTCCAATAGTCTATTTATTTATATGAACTGCCTGTTTCAGAAGCACCAGTTGAACCTATATGGCAACAACGCTGATGAACAACTGTTTATTTGGTATTGAACACTGGCAAATAATGAACTATAGACCCTTTTAATTATAATATCCGCAAAATATTTTTCAAAAAGATTATTTGTAGTCACCAGAGAAGTAAAATTAAATTGCTCAAATTTATTGATTAGATTACTGTAGTTTACACTAGAATATACTTAAGTCTTGATATTGTACAGAGCAGTTTGAAAGAAGTCTCAATGTTTTCCTTCAAGAAATCACTTTTGCTATAAATAATTCTCTTCTAATAGTGTTTAGCATTTGTAATAAGTTTTATTGAAGATCTTTCTTATAATTTACGATTTTTCTTTGACCAAATTTTCTTATACATTTCTAATCCGCACTGGATGCAGAATTGCTTTCCTTCGACGTTTATCATGCTATCTGTACATTTTTAATTTTGCAGGCATTAAGTTTCAGAGTGATGTTAGAATTTTTCATTGCTTATAAGAGCCTTGAGTACAATATAAGCACCACACTTTCATCATAGCACTGAAATCAATTCAACCCACTCACTCCCTAAATCACACAAATTTTCAATTTTTGAAATACTCCTTTGTAAATGTACATATGTCGTTAGATATACTATATAAAGAGAAATAAGGTGATGGAATTTTAAGTGAGAACTTGCAAATCTGTGATACATAAAGCCCATTAGGTGTTTCATTAGTGTATTTTAAATTAAATTAACGAAATTGACAACTCTTTTAATCTTTAATTCAAATCCATTACTAATAAATGGATTCTAAAAAACTTCAATTCAGAAGTTTATTTAATTAACTAACTATTTTTGAATTCAAAATAGGTTACTTGCGCAGACTTTATAAACAATAGATTTATGCATATTTATGCATATATCGAAATTATTAATTTTCAAATCATAGTAATTTGTAGGTGTTTCAAAAATTCAATTTTTTAGTTTATATTTGCTAGATGTTCAAAAACTATAAAGTCGTCTAACACAATTTATTGAAAAATTTTCAAATACTCTGTCCGATTTTCACATTTTGTTTATTCTCAATTCTTGAGTGAAACTGCATAAGATTAGGTTGCTGATTTCACATTTAATTTTTGGTTTTTAACGCTGTAAGGAATACATTTATAGTGAATTCTGCTAAAATAGAAATTCAAGTACATTTCAATTTTATATATATATATATATATATTCCCCAGTTTTGCAATGAATGAAACGCGGTAGGAGTTTGTGTTGTCAGGGAACAAATTTAAAATCTGAATTTCACTTGAAATATATTAGTTCGACCTTAAGAGGTCTAAAATTTTAGATTTGAGCTATTCAAAAGATTGAAACACAGTGATAACTTAACTGGTACTTTAATCAACGAAGAGTTGGTAACTCAAATCAATAAATGAGTTTTTCCGTGACTGCGGGGGCTTGTTAACAATGCTAAGTATTATTTCCCATAGTCTTGAAATTTAACGTTTCAATTAAGAAAACCAAAGACTTTTTTAAAATAATGAAACGGTTAATAGAAAAATCTGATTTCTTTTCAAAATTCAACTGTAATGCTCTATAGAATTCGACTTGATAATTTTTCTATTGTTTAGAAATTGCAAAACTATCAACTAGCACGCACTTCTATTCAAATTACCTTAGAGACTAAATTTTCAATCCCAGTCAAAAAAAATATTGGCATGAATTTTTAATTTTATTAAATGTCGTTTCTTATTTATAAACCTAGAAATTCCAATTTCTCAAGAATTTCACGAAATGTTTTTTCAACTCATCAATTAGTGCGTCAAATGTCAATCAATCAACGCGATTCTCAAATTGCTACGCGAATTAAAAAACCCATTCTCTGCTTTACTTAACAAAAAATTCAATTTTTAATTCTTGATTTATTAAAAACCAAGTATTGTAGCAAACAATTCTTCTGAGTTCAATCACCTAAGCATTCACATAAACTGCATTTATATATTAATTTTCTACATGATTTTGGTCGTCTTCTGATTAGCTGCAATTCCATAACAAAGTTTAATCTTGTACATCCAATTTTCTACTGGAGGTTTCTGTTTACATTTGGAAACTCACATTTAGAAAATGGAGTGTTAACTATAGTAAAGGCACTCTATACATATTTTGTAGTAATGGGGCTTCTCATATATCGTAGCATTTGCAAATGATTTTTAAGCCTAAATTCATTTTTTAGGAAGAGTTGGTTTGTGCAATTTCAGAACTCGACCGCAGTTTTCACAATTGACTTTGCTTTCCGAAATTTATTAATTATAATTGTGTAGGCGTTTTGAACTATATGCTCTAAGGCTTGCTGAAGTGTATTTAGTTAATTTAATATCCTTTGTAGAAAAATCATTGGAAAATTGAAGAGTTATGAGCCATACTTTTCATATAACTCACAACGATATCTGAAGGTGATTAAATAGTTAGAATGGTTATAGAGAATAGCTTGATGAAAATTCAGTTCATGACTAATCAAAATTTACTGGTAATTCGTAATCAATCATTTTTAAAAAAATTTGTGAATTTTAACTGGATAAAATGTAAACAAAGGCGTACGCCAATGGTGATATGGCGAAATATTCCCTGTCAGGTTTTGCGCTTTGAGGCAATTGACTAAATTTTAAAAAATGAAAAAATTGAACTATGTTGGTGTGACGCGGCTATAGTTCAAATATTTTGGTGGCACAAGTTGATTACTGCAAATATCCACTCGGTAGGAAAAAAATATATATAAACAAAAGTGTTCACCTCTATTTCAATAGTTTTAGGCAATCATGTTTTAAAATTGCTTACAGCAGTCTAGCATAAATGCAAATAATGGAAAATTAGAGGGAGATAAACTTTGTCAAGTCAAAATTAGTTCACTGTATTCGAAGTTTCAAAGAAATTTTAATCAAATTTTAAAAGTTATTATTGTTTCTGATGTTACATAACAGCATTGCACGTAATTAACGTAATTCGATTCGTAAGAGGAATTGGATTTTACTTTGGTAATTAAGCTGTCAAAGAAAATTTTTTAAGTTAACAAAGGTCAAGCTAATTACCTGCTACTTCAAAAAGTAGTTTTTCACTTTAAGCTTTTATTTGATACTAAATTTATCTTTGCTGCAGCTAACTTCGTTCCCCATAAGTAGTCCATTTTAATGGGTGATCGAATTCTATTAGTTTGCAATTTTTCTTTCGTAAGAACATTCTATGACGTCATTGTTGGAATTATTAGCGTGCAATGTAAGTACAATTGCGTGTTAAGTTGAGGAATATAATAACTTAATTCATTACATAATTCTCTGTATAAATTTGTAAAAATTTAGAGGCATTTTATCTAATACTTTACAAAGTAGTTGCTAAGTTTTTTGGCACTACTGTAAATGCCATTGTAAAATTTCCACAAGTTTGGGTGTTTCTTGGTAGGCTAGTATTGAAATAAATGAACATTTTAAAGTATTTTTTAAAAAATCTGGAAATTTATAGGTCTCCATTATGCTGATAAATTCTGAATATTTATTTTACAATGGTCTATTAAATTTATGACACACTTTATAAAATTTCCAATTTTATAATCATTTTTCGGTTTAAATTTTGCTACTGAAATTACTTAAATTTCTTATTCAATTAATAACTATTGTGTAAGTTTTAAAATAATAAATATAAAACGAACACAGGAAAGACGAGAAGTAAGAGTGGATAATTTGAATGCATATTATACTAGGTATATTTATATTTAAGTATATTGAAACAATGACATCTAGGGATCATAGTTTTTTGCATCAGACCTTTTCTTTATGGATTGAAAGTAAAGATACTAAGTTTTTGCTACATTAAATAATTCATAAAAATTTTATTAATATTTAAATAGGAATATCTACTCATAATTTCTAGGTTTGTCCTTGACAAAAAGTCAGTTATAGTCGCTAAAATTTTAAACATGTTTTCTGTCTACTGAGTGGCGACGTAATTTGATTTTCATCGAAGATTTGAATTTGAATTATTAATTGAAACTTTATATTTATGGATGTCTATTTGTTTTATAAAGTTCAAGAAATATATTCATCCAACATTGAATTTTTCAAACCTCATTAATAAAAGATACGCACCTTAATCTCATTCTTGATTTGTCTTAATTCCGCATAAATTTTAAAATTCTCAGCAGAGCACCATTCCGCTAAAGACATTAGAAACAAACTCATCTTAGCATTATTGCGTGTCAGGCTGAAATTTTATATTTTGAGACCAAGAATGCAACCAACAACGCTGGCAGACCGAACATGGTGCAGTGATCATTGTTTGCATTTAACTTGCACTAAGTTTTAGCAATGTGAATCTTACTACCGTGATCAGCAGGAGCTGGACCAGGTCTCACAGGACGAGAAAGACCGTAACTGAAAAATTGATTGTGGAATGGTATTTGCACCAGAGTGGAAGTGCAAATGTTTGGTCCCGCAGGTCTAACATAAATGACAATTTGTTGAGTATTAATTTCTGCTTAGACGTGCATCAGCTATTCGAATTCAAGGCATTGAAACTGTGTATGTCACACACTGCAACTTATTGGTGCATTTTTATTAAAAACATTGTTAGTTTTTCTAAAAATACCTGCTCAGAATTTGCTCAATCCTTAAATAAATATTTTTAAGAAATATTTTTTGTTAAGTAAAATATCTAGATAAACAAAAACACTGTTTTAAAAAAACTCATTGAATAAATTACCGCGTACAAAGATATCATTAATGTTAGAAGCTGTACGTCATTTCGGAATAATTAGATATCATTTGATGTTTTAATGAAATGACCTTCTCTGTAAGTAAGAGAACTTATACTTTATCTTTACACAAACAAAACTTAATTATATGGATATATTATCAAATGTCACATAGAAAATTTAATTTTTGTAGTCATTAATTTACAATATCATAATTAAACATTTGATTGATTCCATAGCATATACATTTAGGAAATTGCACTTAAGTTCGCAAGTTATTTTAATTTTTAATAGCATTTGTGTTTCCAATGAAAGCAAATTTAACTTACTTTTGACGTCATTTATCTAATTAAGTAAACAAATTTTAGTCATTGTTACCTAGATTCATAAAGCAAGGTATTGAAGAAAATGTTAAGACTCATTAATATATATATATATATAT
>CABFPE010000490.1:219527-256239 GCA_900660155.1 Hofstenia miamia
TATATATATATATATATATATATATATATGTATATATGTATATATATTTATGTATATTTATGTATGTATTTTTGAGAGAGAGAATATATTTGACTTTTTGCGACCCTTAGGTCGAATATACAAAGTACAAAAATAAACCAAAATGAAATTAACAAAAGTTATTATGATTTTATAGAATTCCTTTTGATGATTGAACTGCAAAGCTGTTTAACAATCTGTTTGTTCTAGCGCTTATTGTGTAATTGCGAGTATTTCGAAAATTATAGTTTGTCCGTTTTAATTTTGGAATAAAGTAATGAAGTGGATGTTCTGGCCTTTCGAGGTTTTTCCATATTGATTTACAATGCATTTCTCTACGTTTGTTAAGAGCTAAGCATTGTAGATCAATGCACGCTTCCATATAATTTAATGATGGTCTTATGATTTTAAAGGCAAGTCTCTGAAT
The DNA here is from genome assembly GCA_900660155.1 of Hofstenia miamia. NCBI lineage: Eukaryota > Metazoa > Xenacoelomorpha > Acoela > Hofsteniidae > Hofstenia > Hofstenia miamia. The sequence continues at coordinate 219,973 of CABFPE010000490.1, forward strand.
ACGTTCAATTGAGGTAATTTCCTTTTGAATTAAGGCATAATTCCAAACAGGAGAGCAATATTCTAATATTGGTGGAATTATGGTCTTATAAATAAAAACTAATTCTGAAATTGATGCACCTGATCTTTTTAGGAGTGTAGTACAGTGAAGTCTTTTTGCCTCTTTTTTAACAATGTAATTCGTATTTTCTGTCCATTTTAAATTATTTTGTAAAACAACACCAAGAAGCTTGCATGATTTTACTCGTTCAATTTGAATATTTTCTATATAAATTTCAGTTGGTAATAAAAAAGACTTTAATGGACAAAGTTATTTCTTGTTTTGTTAAAATTTATATTCATAAGAGAATCTTTACTCCAATTGTTAACGGAAGATACAAGTGACACTGATTTAGATGGAGTTTCACGATGACATACGTCCCATGCTGTTGTATCATCAACGTATTTGACTCGGTCATCCCAATTTATTAGAAGTTTATTTATAAATAAAATAAATAACCAAGGCCCCATTTTTGTTCCTTGAGGAATGCACATAATTTCTTCCACAATTTCATGCGTTGACATCTTTTAGTTAGAAATGATATTCTCCATTGAATAGTAATGGTGTTAATTCCAATTTCAAACAAACGTTCTATCAACAATGGGTGACTAATCAAATCAAATGCTTTCTTGAAATCAAATAAAAAAATTGTAAGATATGTTCCTTGATTTTCTATATGGTTCATCCACTGCTGAGTGATATCCAAAAGGGCTGAAACAGTTAATCCTCTCGAGATAACACCAAATTGCTTTTGATCTAGATTACAAATTATTTTATCTATTATTTCTTTTTTAAGTAGTATGCTTTCAGCAATTTTTGATATTGAGTGCGTTATAGATATTGGTCGTAGATCTTTCGTTGGAGAACTTACAGGTTTAGATTTTACTACACATGAAACATTTGCACAAGTAAATGGGGTTGCGCAACCAAATTTAAATGACATATTTAATAATATTGAAATTGGTTTTGTATGTATGTATGTGTATATGTATGTATATATGTGTATATGTAGGTATAGATGTGTATATATATATATATATATATATATGTCTATATGAGTATGTGTATATATATATATATATTTATATTATAATTTAAACGCTAAAATCATTTTGGCTAATATGCTGCACCCCCCCTTCCCAAAATATCGTTTCATCGCACTGTGGCCATTTCACCAGTTTATATAATGCAATGCACCAGTCGTAATTTTTAATGTTCATTATTTAATCTTTAATCCTCCAATTTTCCAAAATCAATTAGTCTCTAAGTTTGTCTAATGTACCATTTATTGCCACAATATATCCTTCCTAAAAATTGTACCAATAATTGCTTTAATGTGCCACATGTTTCTTCATGCACATGCATCATTAAAACTTGAAATAATCACAAAACATCCTTGAATCGTTAGATCCTTTTTCATCCTCAGTGTTTGATTATGACGAAAATAGACTAAGGCCTTAAAGATTTTACTCTAAATTAATTCTATATTTAATGAATATAATGATGTTACAATTGCAGAATTTTCTCCCGCTTCAAAGAAGTCTATTTTTGGTCTTAATATTCCACACTGTCTATCTTCCTCTTTATTACTTATGTTACAACTCCGAAATTGAGTCTAGCAATTGTTTTGAATATATAATGCATATTATGTTTTGAACTTTAAATTATTACTTGTATAAAATACATGACTAATCAATGCCATCCTTAATAAGCATTAGTCCTTGAAAAAAGATTGACCAACACTGTGGCATTAACTTAATAATTCAAGAATATCTTTACTGTTTACTGAAAATAATTTAGAGGGCAGAATTGAATTTTTATAAACGTATAAATATATAAATAATAATCACTATGTACTATGGAAATTAGTATCCAAATTCCAAAGTAAATCACATAGTAAATAGCGAATCCTTTATTGCAATTCTTTGTTTTGGGTTCCATTCCTCTAAAAATATCTCAATGTAGAGAAATATTTTCTATTCAGGATAATTTAAGGTATCCCATGAAATTCGATATATATATATGTACAGTATGTGTAATAATAGAAAATTTATAATGTTACATTCAATTATTGAAGAAATTTACAGAGGATAATTGAAGAGAAATACAATTACAAAATAGCAATTCTAAGTGCGTTTATTCGAACTTCAAAGCATGTGAAATGATAGCTCAATGTAGACAAATGATTTTTGAAATGGACGAGAATAATTCTTAATCAATGAAAAATCGTTAAATATTTCGTAAGTAAATAAACATGATGGGCAATTGACAGTGAATTTTTTAAATGCGCATCCAATGCTCCTCATCAAAACGTGATTTGTCAAAATGTCACTTTACCGCATCTTCGGAAAATACTTCAAACACAGAAGGCCTTCTTAAACATTTAATGAGAGAAATATTGATTTTCGAAAATCCAGCGTGTATTTCTCAATGTTTTATTATTTATTGTTAAATCAATTATAGCTAAAAAATTTAATTTAGATGTTTGTATTTCCTAATATGATAGCAGACATTGCTAACGAGCAATTTAAGTGTAACTCGTTTTGACAATTGACAGCGTCGATTAAGTGCTTTCAAAAAGTCAAGGAATTTTTAAATCAACTATATATTGGTATTGCACATTTCACAAATAAAATTTGCATTAAATGGAAGGAAGAAAATTTAGATCGAATACAGAACTATATATCGCATGTAGTGCGTTTAGATGCAGCGAATGGTTCATATTTTTTAACTCTGTTCAACCCAAACGGCTTCTACAAAATCAACGAAACCAAATCATTCCAACGCAAATAGAAGTTTTAAAATTTGAGGCAACCGAATGCGACACAACCTAACTATGCGAAATCATTAAGTCATATATTTAGAAATTCAATAATATCACGTGTTGCTAAATACTACGTGCTTAATTAATATTTCTATGCAATACCGCGTTTTACAGAAATTTTTTAGGGAAATTGTGAAAAGCATTGCTTTCAACGCAGTGTACGGATATGATAGTTATGAAATTCCAATTTTTCATTCTGGGAATACATGTAATTGTGGTTTTTGATGGCATGCATTTTTTATTTGATATAACGAAATTACTAAGAATGGTTTAATATTCTTTTTAATTAGAGCAATATCAATGCAAACAAAACAAAGCCAAGTTGTGGAGAGGCTTTAGCATCTCCTATTTTAATAAAGTATAACTGATGTAGATGACAACTGTCCAAAAATGAAAGTTATGAATTTAAATCGCAGCAGTTGACGGCTTCGATGGCATCTAACAGATGTGTGAAATTAAAATTTTTAATCCGCTTTACAAAATTTTGTCTTTCTATGCAATTTAAGTCGAAGTTGATTTTCACAAATAATAATATCCGAAAAACTTCTGTTAGACATAGTTGCATGTATGCGATTACATTCATCCACAGCAACATGACAAAACGTTTATTAAATAAGCTTAACATCACAATTTAGAATTGCATTTTTAGAATAGCACATTATTTTATGGAATAATAATAAATTTGGTTGTGCCTTGACAAGTTATTATGCTATTCGTTATTGCTTCTCACAAGCAGAACAGGAAAAGAAATATGGCATTGATCTCGTTGAGCGAAAATCTTTGACACCTTCCTACCAAGGACATTAGGCTAAGCGTTTTATTAGTCATTGGATCTTTAAGTTAATAATTTGAGTTGCTTTGGCAATGGAATGCAATAGCGTGATACTTTAGTGTAAATTCCTGAATCATTGAGGAATTAATCGCTTGAGCAGCGGCTAAAATACACAAGCATTTTTAGGAGTGGATCGGCAAAATACATACTATAAACATAAAATGCATTAAACTAAGTTCACGGAATAGTTATCAATTTCAAATGTAGCGTGAGATTATCATTAGGACTATGCATCGAATTATTGAATATTTTCCAATATTCACGACTCTAGGCTACAATATGGCTCAATAAATTTTGTCCTACCGGATTACAACTTCAAAAATAGTGCTTTAGTACTTTAGATGATTTTTGCAACTTTTAGGAAGTGCTATAATATATTTGGATGCCGCTTTAAGCAACTTGGGGTGTTATTGGATGTTCATGGATGCAATTGCATATGTATTTGCGATCCTGGGATTGGAAGCGTAGATTCAATCCTGGATTTAAAATTTAAAAATTCGTTTGATATTATCAAACATCACAATAATATTTGTACTCTGTGAAAACGGGCAGGGAGTGGCATTGTAGTAATGTATTAGGTCGCAATTTATGCAATTACTTAGAATGGTTGTAATGTAAAAAATAGAAAATAATTTTAGATCAAAGTTTCATTCTTATCTCCCAATATGGTTAAAATCTACTATTTATGTGAGACATTCCTTGTAAGACAGTTTCAACAGTACAAATGAATGATATTTTATTAAAATACCAGATGTACAATTTATATATTCAAGACGTGTTTTTCTTCAAACCTGTAAACTTTAACACAATACCAGCTTCTACACAGCCTTCAAGTAAGCACCTCCTTTCTGATCCTCTGATGTGTAACCAGTCTTTTGCTTCTGGGTTCTCGACTTGCTGCATCTGCATTTATATCTGTCCCCTCCAATGAGCTTGAAGTAAAAGTCGACCGCTGCCTTGTTTTTTGTATGATTAATTAGCGCTAACAATAGCAAATCTCTGCTGGCAATAGGTGTCAACTGTCAAATAAAACCAAAGATAACATCTTTTGCCGCGTTTAAATTTATACTACCTAATTGTATCCACCAATCAGCTTGGATTAAGTTTCAGCTACCTTTTTAAATGATATGTTGACACATCTGAAGTGGTTGAGTGCGAGATTGGTTTAACTGAAACACTTGAAACAGGCTAAATTTGGGAATGATATTTTAGATATATTTTTTTGTATTTGAAATAAATTATTTAATTTCCATAGTGCAGAAATAAATTTATTTATGAAATTGAAAAAATAAATTATTTTTCAATATTTATTTCCTAAAATTATTATTACTGCGTTCAATAAATGTCATTCTATGCTAAAATTTGATTGGTCTGTATTTAACAAATAATTTTTTGTTTGCAGCTGCACATATAAATAGGTAGTGTGTGCGCACAATACACACTTTGTACTTCTTTTAGCAGAATTTTACTCATTATATACACATTCCTTCTCAAAGTGCAGAGCATAATGGAATGCAACAAAGAAATGTTTCGATTTTACGTCTACACAGAGATGCAGTGTGGAAAATCACCAACAGTAATCCATAACAACTTGGCCATTGTTTGGGGTGACAAAACACCAGACTATCGTACAGTTGCACGTTGGTGTGCAAATTATCATTCATCTTCGTCATTTCAAGACCAGCCATCCCCTGGCAGACCACTTTCTGTGTCTGATAACGCTCTGTGAAAGAGATTAAAGATTTAATTGAAGAAGAGATGCACTTATCTGTTCGCGATTTACACGATTCAACTGGCATAATTTTAGGCAGCATTCACAACATTCTACGCACTCATCTTGATTTGCGTTGTGTTTGCTCTGCTTGGGTGCCCTATTCAATAACAGTTGGTGTTAAGATACAGCGAGTTCAATGTGCATGAAATTTGTTAGATCTATTGAATAGTATGGGAGATGAGCAGTATTCGAGATATGCAATTGAAGACGAAACGTTTGTTTCATATGACTCAGTTCCGACAAAAAGAGGTGGAAAAGTATGGATACAGAAAGATCAGAAACGTCCACAGCAAGTTTCATCAAAACTTACTGCTAGAAAAACCATGTTGATCATTGCATTCACGCCAAACAAACGGTTCAGTATTGAAGCCTTACATTATGGCAAATCTCTAGACTGCGATCGATAGAGACTTCTTAAAAAAGACAGATAAACAAATTGAGACCTTTACACTTTGCTCCTATACACCTCAATGAAGTTCACTGGCAGCATGACAATGCTCGCTGCCATGTGTCTGCTCAAACAAGCAACTTCTGTGTAACCCGTGGGATGAATATGGTTAAACAATCACGATATTCACCTGACCTCAATTTGTGTGACAGATGGGTAAATAACAATCTCAAAAATTACCTAAGAGGAACTTCATTTAACAATGATGATGAAATCGTAGCTGCTGCGCTGCAGTTCCTTCGTAACACCCCATTGGAAGTCTATAAGGAGGAAGTTGAAACGTCATTGGCAGCGAGTCATACAACAAAAAGGAGACTAAAGGACTAAAATGAGGAGTGGCAGCTCATGTTAAATATAAAAATAAAATAGTATTTTATACACGGTTAGGTCACATTGATTTTAATGTTAAGAAAAAACTTCAAATGCAAATCATTATAAAATTAATTTGTAAATATAACAAGCTTTGCCACCACAATACTGAATTGCTTCCGGCGGCACTGCATTGTTCTCTCATTTATGAAACAAAATTGTTTTTTGGAATTAAGGGTCACTAAATATCAACGTATTTACTTTTTAAGTTTTGTAAAAATGACATGAAATATCACTGAGTGGGGTGCCCAAGTACCCCATGGTAGTTAAATTGTTAATTTCATAATATATTTACATGTGAAGTTTCGCTTACTATTTAAATTATTGGGCATATTTAGATATCCTGCAGCCAAGGGATCCCCTGCAAAAAAGCATACCAATCAAAATTCAACTGCAAGTGCAGACCATTTATGGTTTGCAGGTCGGACGATCGTTACCAGGACGCCCAATGCTCGTATACGTCACCACCTTTCGGCTTTCAGTTTATCCAGCCATAAACGATTCCACCCATTGTAAAATTCATTTTAATAAAGTAATTGAAAATGGCTGTAGCTTGTCAATTTCAAATGTAACGCTGTTGTCATCTTTAAATGAGAATGAATGGACATGTGCCAGTGTGACTGTGGTCACATCTGCCCTTTTATATGTAGGACACAATCACATGAGTATAAAACTAAGCCATTGACATAAATTGTGAGTTGTGGCAAAACATTGTCGCTCTACATTCAAAAACAATGGCCTGCATGATTTTACGTAGGTGCTGTACAATGTCTTTTTAGTTAATTTTGATGTTCCTATTATGAAAATAGAATTTGTAAATCACAATGATTTTTATGATTAAAGTAATTAATACATAATAGCAAGAGTGGAGCTAGGAAAATAAATACCTTAATAAAATTAGAGCAGAAAATTACTAGAATCAGAAAAGGAAGAGATGAGATACATGCACTGTTTGGCAATCCATTTGTCAGAAAAGTGTCATCAGAGTGACAGTGAAAACAAAATCTATTCAATTTGAGGCACAATATATGACTTTGCTGACAGTATGAGTCATTGGATCTGTGGTCTGCATAAAACACACATAAGCTAGTTGCTCCCCACTCTAGCTTTTCACCTGATTACCTAAAAATAGGAATGTTGGAAATTAAATTTTTAAATTGAATATAGTGAATCTTTTTGAGCACTCCAGTCACAACATAGCTTTTTGCTAAAAATGATCAGCATTCTTTTCAAGCCAGTATTTGTTAATTTTATAATTGGTTTAGAAAAAAATTGCTTGAGAATTTGAAAAAACTGTCCTTTATTAAGAATATGAGCAGTTTATGCTTAAGATAACCACCTAAGGTATGATTTTTGGAGATTGAAGTAGAAAGATAATCAGGAATAGTTCAAATGAGATAGATGGAGAATTCTGGATGCATCCTGGAAATTGATAAGGACAGCAAAAATGGGTAGTAATGACAGGATTGAAGATTGAAACAAATATGCAATCAGGTGGAGTGGCAGAATTTGACATACAATGAATGTAAGCTCAGACATTGTGATGCTGACAAAAAATGATATGTATATATCTCAGAAAGCTTGGTTTTCAATTTCTTTTGCTGATACTGAGAATTATGACAATAATTCTAATGCTTGATGGATTGTTTATATGCAGATCATTTAAGTACATGAATGATATTGTTTTAAAATTTAGCAAAAATGTTGTGTGTATTTCTTGAAAAATCATTGTTAATCTGTTTGTCATTTCATTTTCATGCTGATGCAGTAAATGGATAAACAGCCTAAGACAAAATATATCAAATGATGCAATATTATCATGCTCAGTTCCATTTCAATACATTTCACTTTGTGATTACATTTTTAAGATATGCTTTTCAATCACAAAACCAAGTCTTTGAAAAATTAAATGTGGCATTAATTGAAGGCCTCATACTCCTATTAGCCATGAGAATATGAGATATGTAGTGCTCAACCTCAAACTTATGATATTATTGAGTAATTATCAGACTTTAAAAGACGCTACCATATTTTCTGTTAGGTAAGTTTTTGAAATATAAATTCTCAGAATTTTTTGTTGACATGTGATGACATGAAATATGTCANACAGCCCAAATCATGGCCACTTTAGGTTACAGTTACATGTAGGGAATAAACATCTTTTATTCAATCTATTTGTACATGCACTTAAATTAACACCTTGCAAATATACTATGCTGATGGCAAATGTGAATACACAGCAACTATGTGGCTGTTTTTTTATTGTTTATTTACATGAGCTGATATAAGAGAACTCTGAGATAAATTGTTTATTGAGCTAGAAATTACAACCTGAGACACACAACTAGCACCTTGGTGAGTAAGGATGGCTACCATATTTTCTGTTAGGTAAGTTTTTGAAATATAAATTCTCAGAATTTTTTGTTGACATGTGATGACATGAAATATGTCACCAATTTTGATGTAAGGAAGTCAATAATGGGAAAGAAAGTTCACCTGGAAATGCTATTTGTGCCAGTAAATTAAGGAAATAAAAACACAGATGGAATTAAGAAAAGTCACTGGCTGATTACAAATAGGCTGCTGCTGAAAAATTTCCTGGTAATCAAATTATTTAATACTATCTGATCAAATATAAAACTTGAATGGAATTCTTCAATATTCCTCATTTCATACATTTTCCTAAATTAAATTAGTGGCATTATCTTTAACTGAAATGTATGATATATGGTACAATGAAGAAATTTGAAAAAATATTTAAGTTGTTTAAAAAATTTCTATTAATTATATGTGTAGCAAAATATAATATTGAAGTATAATTGTGTGGTATCAGAATTGTGGAGGTTAAAAACATTAAAGATTTCTGAATGCTATAATCTTGTAATATATATATATATATATATATATATAATTATATGTTTAAGAGAATCTATCAGTTATCTGATCAAATTATTCCAAGTGAACTACACTAAATAGTGAAATATTTATGAGAAATATTTCATTATGCTATTGAGTTCTCTGAATCTTTTGGGTTAGTGTAAATCTTCAATGGAATATGTAGTTGGTGGTGTCACAAAAAATTATTTTTAAGAACTAAGGTTGGAAAATGCATTTTAGGGGATGTTTTTCAATGTAATGAAGAGCACAACTCCACCTAATGGAACATCTTAATAAATGACAACCCATTTATTTCTGCTTGGAATATGGAAATGGATAATTCTATTGAATGCCATCTAGGGAAAATGCTTTTGACAAAATTGATTTGAGCAAAGTTATTTTTTGACAAAAATTGTAAATTTGAATTCTTGGCTCATAGACATACCAATGTATTTAGGACAAGTTTATGTTAATAGAGTTATGATGTGTTCCCTGTAAAAAAACTAGATTTTCTAATATATACATGTTAAAATTGCATGTAAAAAGATAAAAAATTCAAGTTCATTAATAGAAAATATTCAGCAATCTGAATAAATGTTCAGGCATTTGAAATATAAGCACCCTTGGTGCATTAATGGACATATTGATCAACTTCAGATGTGGAAATTGAGGACAAATGAATAATTTTGTAAAAAAATGTACAAATTAATTTATTTTAAATAGAAACATAATAAGCAAAATATTTTCCTACATTATGTTATTAATGTATTAGTTGAAATAATGGAAAGCAAGGTGGATAAAATTTTCTGGTATTAATTTGATTGTTGACTAAAAATAGAGATTCATTAACATTTGCATAAATGAGAAATATTGCAATATCAATAATCAATGAAAATAGTTGGGAAATATTTAAGTTAGCATTTACAATTTAAGATCAAATTCAACTATATGAAAGAAAAGGGGAAAGAAATAATTGGAATTGGCCAAACAAGAAAAATTGCATTTAAATTACAAAAGACCTCAATCAATTCCAACAACCAAGATTAATTAGTGAAGAAAATACTTCTTTGAATTCTTAATAAGTGTTTATTACTTTATTTGTATATTGATTTTATGTGCAAAGGATTTTAAAAACAAATAATAAATTCTAAGATGGAAAGTATGCTACAAAACTGTTTTTGTGTATAGATGTATTTTGCATCATCACAAACATCAGCTTTTTTTAAACCACCTATAGTATCACTTTGTATGGACCAGCAAATAATTCCCCTTTTGATGATTATTCACCACACTTTAGGTGATGTACTGCTATGTATTGAATTCCTTTTGTTAAGAACATGAACATGCACATTCACTTGCTCAAATTACAATTCCATGCTGAGTTCTCCTTTCTAAACATATAAATATTTGTATATGGGTAAATAAAGACAGCTACCTTTTTTGCAGCATGGATTAAATGATAGCATTCACTTATCAACAACTTTAACACATTGCTTACATAACCCAGTTTTAAATATAGTGGTGTTAAAACTATTTTTTTCTAATGGAACCAGTGGTTGATGATGTATGTTCTTTACTCCTGGTACTGATGTTCTTCCTTGCAGCCAATTTTTTTGTATAAAGTGTTGGTGACTGTCTCACTCACACAAGAAGCAATGGTATTTTGTATATACTTCCTGCAAACCTGTTACATTTACTACAACTTTATGGTCAGCACACAGTAGCCATTGGTGTTCATAGTATTTGATTATTGTAAGAATAGTTTTCATAAGTTTCATACCTAGTAACTGAATAAGCAACAGGAACCAAAGGTAGAATATTTTCAATATGGAGTAAAACTGCTTTATTGCTGCATTTTGAGCCATCAATGAATAAGTGCCATTTATCAGGATTGTATTGACACCCAAGAATTTTAAAAGGGCCAAATATCTAATTGTAGTAGCACACTTCACCTTCCATGCTGAAAAAGCACACAAAGTCAATAGTGCATTTCCTGAATGTAAAAACTTTTGCTCCAGTCTCAAGTAGATTATTTTCCTGAAAGGGAGAAGCCAATAACTAACTCAAATCTTTTGTCAGATTTAAATTTTTTGCCAAGTTGTTGAGATCTGTTTGTGAGAATAATTTTGGTGATAAGCTTAATTATAAGTATATATTTCATCATGACTCTCTTCATCCACAGATGTAAACACACTTGACCTATCATCATTCAGTGCTTCCAAAACAATTGGTGGCATGGCAACTGAAATCAAATCATTATGGGGTACAGTCTGCACAGCTGACACATTTGGATATAAGATATGTATGTAACACATGTGAAGGGACATGATCTATCTTGATCACCAAACTTGCAAGGATGAAAATATGCTGCATGCAATGGTTTTGTTTGGCTGAATATATTACATTGATTGCATTTGCACAATCCGAATTGCATTGGCTTACTAAAACTGCAAAAGCTTATTTCTCTATGGAACATTACAGCAATAAAATAGTACATTGAAAGCAGCAACACCAATCCCCTGCATGTTTTCACCACTAAAAGTAGGAAAGTTAAATTTATAGAAAATCTGTGACTAATCAACAAAAACAAATATGATTTTTGTAATCTACACAAAAATCTGATTTAGAATTAATGAATGCTGCTCTTGTAAAAAATTTAATGGTGCACAGTGTAATTCAAAGAAGTTGAAGAATAATCATTTATTCATTCATTAAATTTATCTGAGATATGTAACCAGACATTCATTAAGGATTATTACCATTACATATAAATACAATTGTGTTAGTGCTTTCAAGTTCGTTATATACAAAGAATGATGATAATGCAAGCAAAAAAATACTTCTAAGCAATTTAGCCTAAAGTGAAAAATGAGCTTTGTGAGACAGAATACAAGTTTAAAGGCATTCCTGTCAGCCTCATTTTCTAAATGAATGGTGCAATTGTAAAGGCATCTCTTCTGATGATGTACATTTAAATCAATTTTAATTAGAATGATGGTGTATGATTTTTTAGTTTTACATTTATTGGTAAACAAATCAAAAAATATTATGGCAAAAAAAAGATAGCTGCTTAATAGGAATTAAGCAAAAATATTGATGTTAGAGGATTTCACATGGTGACCATGACATGTTACAAACAGTGGAGAAGAGACTAAATACTAATCATCTACACTAGAGAGCAATATAATAAATCAAAACACTCTCTCCAACATATGTGAAAGCAGAGTGTAAATGCAAGACACTCTAGATGAACAAAATGCAAACCTAAAGCATTTTTGTAATGATCTAATACAATAAAAAATGACAAAAGCAATTTTAATGAGCACTATATGGTACAAACCAAAAGAAAACACCACAACTGCTACAGCAGGTATAATAGTGAACACAAGGCAGAAGCCAAAAGAATCAAAAGCAGATGAACCAGGCAAATACCATGATGACACCTTCCCTGAATTGTCAACCCTCAAGGCAATAGCACATTCATCAAAGGAAATGGCATTCATTCCTTAGCCCCCCCTTCCCCAACCATCACATGCAGAATCAACTTTGTCAGTAGATATTGGAGAACTCTGTGAAACAAAGAAAATACTATGTATCAAGGTAACATTATTCAAAAAACTATTTGAGAGTGAACAAGAGTTGAAAAAATCACAATTGAGACTTGAAATGCAAGAAAGTATGGCAGATCATGATAAAATTGCGTGACAAGAAGTTTAAGGATTCAAAGCAAAACACAGTTTGGAAATTGAAGCAAGAGAAGAAGCAACACACAAATTGTTGTATTGATTTCTTCATCAGAAAATGACATAAACCAAATATAAAATGATAGAATGAAGATGGACAAAAGAAATTCAACAACTCCAAGATAAAATTTAGATGCTGAAACATGAGAACAAATTGTTAGAAAAGAAAATGGGATTACTAAGACTGGAAACAGAACAACTACACGTCATGAAGTCAAACAACAAACAATATGAAGACAAGCCAGTCATTGCAATTTCCAACCACAATTTTCAGAGTAAGAACTGGAAACCCATCTAGAGGGGGAAAATAGTTATGATCACCTGGAAATAGAAGAAAATGAATCAGAATTAGTGGATAGACTAAGTATGCTGATAGCAGAGAAATTCAAACCAGAATTGAAAGCAGATGGAAGCCATGATTTACAAACTCAATAATGAGCCAGCATAAAGAACATGATATGGCCTATGCAGTGCAACATTAATGAAATTTACCAAGAAAATAAACTCATTTGCACCAAATTTCAATGAATGGCTATTGATATTTGAACTGAACATGCAGGAGTAGAGAGTAGGCCAAGAAATTGTACCAGGTAGATTCCCACTGTACTTAGACATAGTAGCATACCAACACTATTTATTGATGGACAACAGAATAAAAAGCAGATCCAAACTCCTAATAAGAAATTCCAAATCATATTACATGAGTGAAAGTTTTAAAAGCCTGTACAAATTGCTACTACAGAAACTCTGCATTGACTGATTCAATAACCTCCATGCATACATGCAACAAGTAGATGATATGTTAAAACAAAGCTCAAGGGAAAATTCCTACAGTATATATGATTTCTTTTCACACATTTGCAAAGGACCACTGGATGAACTGAGTTGAGTATTTGAGCTTAAAAGTTACATGGTAGATCCTCTGGAAACATTAATAAGCAAGGGTCTATCACTAAGTATCACTTTTGAAAACAACAAAGTAATCAAGGAAAAAAGTAACAACAAAAAATTTGAGAACAATGCAGAGGAACACCATGGAGAAAACAAAAATGGTGGATGAAAGAACCAAAGTCAAGAAGACCACACCAGGAATAGAAAAGGTGAAGGCTAAAGATTGTGCTGTAAAACCATTATGAACAACAGATATTTAATGCCACAAATATGGTTTAAAGGGCTGCCAAAATAAGGACTGCTGCAGATGTATAAATGTGATTTTTGATGATGAATGCATCTATAATAAAGATGATATATCAGATCTAGAAGAATTGGAAGGGCACACAGAAGCAGATATAGAAGGAGAACATCAGTTCAGCTAAAGGAAGTGCAGCCTTCTATCAACTGAGCACCTATCTTGGTATAAACCCTCACAGTGCCTACAGTGTAGATGTATGCTCTTGCCTAGTTTGTGTCTGAGCACCCATGGAGTAGTTTTACACACTCATATTTTTCCACCATTGTAAAATATAATTGAAGAAAATAGATCCTTTTTTAAGACAAACACAATTAAAAAAGTTTTTGTTATCAAATAGTTTCTTACCAATGAAGTTCCCATCATTAGCTATGGGTGCATTTTGATAAATTAAAAGATGCTCTAAGGTTTAACAAACCTGTTGGAAGCTAACATGATACCCATGACAATAAATGGGCAGTATTAAAGGTTTTGGTTAATACAAGTGCTGCAATATCAGTAATCACAGACAAGTACAGAGACAAATTATGTTACAATAGAGAATCAATAAAGAAAGCAAAGCATAGATTCATCAATGCATCACAAGACTATATGGATACTAAAGAAGTTTAGAAAGGTTTAGCTTGAAAATCACAGACACAGTTTTCTTACACACATTATTGGTGATCAATACACAAAGTAATTCACTGCTATATGAACTAATCCTAGGAAGCAACTTCCTAAACAGTCACAACTGCATAATGAATTTTTAAGACCCAAACAATCAAAGTCCAGGAATAAGTATTATCAACATCAAATGAGATCAAACAAGAAATAACAGTCTATTCCAAACTTAAAGAACTCCTAAACCAATTGAAATACAATGAAATCAAGACAAAAGACATAAATAAAACAATATAATCATATATTATCAGATAGGGATGAATATTAAAAGAGTAATGATACCATTGATTTTATGAATTCTGAATGATGGAACCTGAAGCATGACAAAGTAATGATATTGGGAACAGCAATACATGTAAAAAAGAATGACACCATAGGGAGCATAAATGCAATTGCACTAGATCAATCACAAAAAACCCTAACATTAAATGATGAGGAATACCAGCATCTAAAAGAGAAGCAGAAAAAGCAATTAAGAAACCTCCTCAATAAGTGCACATGAATATTCAACTTTAGAGAAATCTGCAATGGAAACACAGTAGGAGAGACCAACAAAATAATTAAAAAATAGACACCCCAATAAGATTAACAGCATGGTGAGTGCCAGAGCACATGAAGAATGAATACAACCATATGACCTAGTGAAAATCTATACACAGCACCAACAGTATTTGTCCAACAAGGGAAGAAGAACAAACACCAACTATGCATTGATTTCAGAAATATAAATAACATCACAAAAACAGATGCATTCCCACTACCACAAATAGAGAACCCACACTATAGTATGACACAAAATAATTTCTTCATGGTGGTAGATCTATCCAAAGCATATTACCAGATACCACTGGAATCAAATTACATAGAAAAAACTCAATTTATTACACTGTACAGATTATATGTATTGGTATACATGGCTTTTGGTTTATACAATGCCCCAGCAACACTACAGGGCTGCACCAAAGTGCTAGGAAATGTTGGACATTAAATAGGCATTGAGGCATCAGCATACATAGATGATATCTTAATAGCCAGTAAGATGGCAGAGGAATACCTGAAAAAACTAGATAAAAAGCTCACAATACTTCACAATGCCAGGCTAAAAGTCAATGGAGACAAATGTGATATCTTGAAACTGATAATAGTATTTTTAGGAAGAGAAATTGAATATGGCATAATAAAAATGAAAGAGGATGCCAGAGAAATGTAAAAGACATGAAAACCAGAAAATAGGAAAGACTTACAGTAGAATTTAGGCTTATTCAACTATTACAGAACATTCATACCAAAACTGGCAAAAACATTTCAAATATTATTGAGGAAAAACATCCTTTTCACATGGGTGTGGCAAGAACAAAAGGAACTGGACCTCATAAAGAAAGAGTTTGCAACAACTCCTTCACTTAATGCCCTGGAATATTCCAAGTCATTTATATTTGATTATGTCATGAGCACAAATAAAAATGGCAGAAAGGAACTGGTTCAGTGGTTCAGTAGGGAGCTGAGAGAGGAAGAGAAGAATTAGAGATCCTCTAAACTCAAGATGCTTGCACTGATTGAAAGTATCAGGAAATTCAGACTCTTTGTCATTGGAAAAGAGTTCTGAGTCTAAACAGATAATACTAAGCTCTCATTCCTGAAAATATTTGCATATGACAAATCATTTATGGTATCATGATGGATCAAGGTTTTAAATGAATATAAGTTAACAGTTGAACATCAAAAAAGGAACACTACATGAAAACACAGATTTTTGGACAACCATGTCAGAATATCACAGAGAAAAGAAGATGGAGAGAAAATAAAATTTGAAGTCTTACCACACACAATGAATACAAGGAACTGCTAGAAATTAATGCCAATAGAAAAAGACACCCATGTTGCTGATAACCATCAATGAAGAGATCATGGAAATTATACAAAAAAGTATTAAGATAAAATGTTAGAAGTAAGGAAGAAAGTAAGTAACCCTGAGGCAAACTTGTATTTTAAAAAATACAAGTGGAAAATCAATGACAGAGGATTGCTCTGTACAGAGGGGTAAAATTTAAGAATAGCAATACCCAAATATAATAGGAGAATTTTGTGAGGCATATACATACATGTAAAAGGACACCTGGGCATAAATTAAATGGATATGATGTTCAATAGAAAATTCATAGTGATAGGAATACAGAAAATAATCAAAGAAATAATTTACAAATGCACAGAATGCCTGCTCCACAACAAACTGAACTTTCTGAAACAGAATGTGCTGTTAGAAAAAAATAATTGCAACATTAATGGATGAGATAGTACACATCAACATTGAAATATTATCAATGGACTAATGATGAATATCAACACATGTTAGTAATGATGACAATTTTACAAGATACTGTTTATTAATACCACTTAACTTAACCTAACCACAGCTAAGGTGGTCAGTGAGAAAATAGTAAAGGAATGGATTCTGAAGCTTGGCCAAATGGAGAAGATAATAACAGACAAAGTGTACAATTCAAAAACAAATCTTCCAGGAGCTAACAAAGTTACTTAAATTCAAACACAGAGAGATGGCCATGTACCATCTGCAAGCAAATTGAGCAACAGAGAGACTAAACCAAACACTGACTAGAATCATCAGAGCAGTGACTTTCCAGGTTAGAGGAAGACAATTGAGGTGACTGAATACTTCTATAACACCTCAGGACATGAAACAACTGGAATAACACACTTCAGAGTGATGATTAGAAGAGAAGCATCAACACCCCTGTCAATGCAGTATGCAAATTACTTTAGAAATATTAATTTTAAATGCATAAAGATAATAAAAAACCAGATGACAGGAGTTCATGAAATTGTGTGCCTCAAAATAAAGAGATCAGTTGTTCAACAAGAAAGAATTTCAAAAAAAGTTTATGTGCAAGCCATACAAAGTGATTAATCTAGTGTATGCATACATAGTTGAGAAGGCAAATGATGTGAATCAAGTTAAGAAACTAAGATCACCATGAGCAAGACTATTCAAAGTAATTAAAATACTACAAAGCAACTGATGCAAATTGAGTAAAAGATACACACTACACTTTCAAAATCTTAAATGTGCAAAATGAGATATACAATGTGCAGAGATAAACAAAAATGAGGAATTTGAAATAATACATAATGAGAATCAAAATTATTTCATAATGAGCAACATTGATGGTGTTGATGACAAAGAGTTCAATAAACAAGTATATTACAAAATAAACAAATCAGAATTTTTACCTCATGTATTACCTCATATAGAGGCTAAAAATCAAAATCATTATGACCCAACAATATGGAATTTAAATGCATTAACTGTGTTTAGGAAGAAGAGAGAACTGCCAATCACAGATGGAGAG
Organism: Hofstenia miamia; assembly: GCA_900660155.1. Lineage (NCBI taxonomy): Eukaryota > Metazoa > Xenacoelomorpha > Acoela > Hofsteniidae > Hofstenia > Hofstenia miamia. Next base: position 238,099 of record CABFPE010000490.1, read on the forward strand.
TGCATCAGACACAAATACAATCAAGACAAGAAGTGACAACACTCAACAAATCAGAGAGAGAGAGAGAGAGAGAGAGAGAGAGAGGATATGCAACAGGGAGAAGAGAAGTGAAGGAGAGCAGAGGACTGTTTGTGAAGGACAATTGGAAAGGCTCTGAAACAAATAGGGCAATGGCGATGAGATTAGACATTTGCATAGGAACTTAGGTGTTGTAACCATATTATTATGCCACACAAAGAATCATGGAAAATGCTCCTAGAAGGCTTTCCCCTAAAACATGTGATGCAATCACACAGAAATACACAAAGATGAGAATGAAGATTGCAAGCATACTACTGATAGTAGATGTGAAGCATAGATTCAAAGTAAGCACAATAATCAGTTGTAAGGAATCAATGGATGAAAGATTATCAAGATCATACTTCCAAAGCACAGTGCATGTATCATATAATGACCAGTTCATACATGAGGAAACACAGAAATTAGTGATTAAATGAAAAATGCTAGCAAGAGCTGAGCAAGTGAATCTGGAAGTAGACAACCTCCTGAATATACATTTTCTAAAAGAGAATGAATATATGAAATACCTATTAAAAGTAATAACTAATCAATCATGGTCACTAACATAGAATGAGTAAATCTGATAATAAAAAGTATGAAAGATAGAGCTCCACAAGAATTCCCCCAGGAAATGGCAGAATGCACAGAGAACATATTTTCAATTGACAACAGCTAGTCACAGCAAATGACATCAAGCTTGTTAGAAATGGCCATAGAACCTAGACCACTGGGACCAAGCACACCAATTGATGATGAAACCAAAAATAGCAGTCAATATGTTTATGTAGTCCCAGACAATGAAAGCACTATGATTTAATGAAGATCTAGAAGATATTACAAATTATGCATAAAATGTAATCTAAATCAGAGAAAAGAGTTCCTTGAAGATCTACAACAAGTATGGCAATGCATGAAATCAGACAAACCAAGTGAAGAAGACTGACCAAAAAATAGAAATTAAATTACTCATGTAGAGATATCATGAATCAGTAGAGAGGATTCTCAAAGGGATTAAATGGAGCTGGAAATTGTAGACAGATGGGATATTCAGGAACATATTCCAAGATCTATATTGCTCCTTAATCAAATATAGAATTGCAGTATGGATTATAACAATATTCCTGATAGAAGATGATGAATTTAGAGTTCCAATAGACAGGAAAAAAAGATAAAATAGTTATCAACAGGAGCAATGAAAATACTGATAAAAAACCATAAAACATCTGGCTACTGGCAAATGTAAAGATCAGTAGACCCCCAGTTAAGAATAAAAAAGCACCAACTCAATGCAAAAAGCTGCTTAAAAGAATCATAAACAACAAATCACTCATAGGCAAGATGTTGATAATCCAAATAGCAAGCAAGTTAGGCATTTGTCCAGCAAAAACACACATTCTCAAAAAGGGAGCAATTGTATATGTGGGGAGTAAATGCAGATCTTCACATATGACAATTCAAAAGACAAGCCAGGTTATAACTACAATTATAATCAAGTGCCAGAAGAGACATATGAAATAGATAGTCCACAGAATACAATGGACAGAGGTAAAAGTGAAATCCCTATTGTCAATGAAAAAATTGACAGAGTGATACAGTGCCAAACCAACTTGCCAGCAACCATTGGCATAGCAAGACCTGGTGCAACCAGAGGAACAGAATAAGTAAAGAAATTATGATGAAAAAGGAGCTATCAATATTTATACTGCCTCTAACAATAAAGATCCCAATGGTGATGATGAAATGGAAATCAAGCATAAGCTGTTAATAAAGCTACAAATGTCAGAAAAAATTCATAGGCATCAAATCTGCAAAAGGCTGAAGAAATAACAAATGTCCACACATACATAAAGACTAGGAAGCTAGTGGCAGAAGGCAAAAATTCCAAATGAATACTCATAGATGGTGACATAACCCTGTGCCATCTAATGAAGAATGGGAAGAAAATGCACAACCAGATTAAAGTAGTAAAAGTGACAGTAGAAACCACAAAAACAAGACCTATATACTAGAATAAATGATATATTATAGCTAGACATGTGTTAGAACAAGTACAAGAATTATGATATCTCAAAAAAGAGATATTAACAATGATTTGGGTGAACATAAACTTTCTAAAAAGAATGGTGGAAAAAATATAAAAGAAAACATAAATTTCTTTTTCAAAGATGTGTTCAATCTCACCAAATTGATGAAAGTTCTTAAATTCTTTTAACCTGACAGCAAACTCAATGTATCATTACCATATTCATTGGTATTGATGCACACATGATGATGATGATGATGATGATGATGATGATGATGCTAAAGGGGATATTGTAGAGTCACTCAAGGCTTTATTTTTATTATTTTCAGCACTCTGCTACCTTATTTGTATAAATTTCTTTTAACCAATTTTGGAATTTTGAGTGTAGTTAATTCAATAGTGTTAGTTTTTGTCCCCTCAATTTAAATTACATGTGATTGCTCAATTAACTTTGTGAGGGAAACTGTGCTTTGACATTGTAAACAAATCAGGTAATAAATATCTGAGTTAATGTAGTGAAGCACACAACAAATTTGGCTTCCTTTTATTGTGTTTGGCTTTCTACAATAATTTATCTATTAACCCCCTTTAGATTTTGCTGATCAAAGATATGGTAATGATAAGTGTTGTTTAAGATCCAGTGACAATTCAGGAGAAAATGGCACCAGGTCTAGGGTGACAAATAGCTCTTTAATGGTGACAGCCCAAATCATGGCCACTTTAGGTTACAGTTACATGTAGGGAATAAACATCTTTTATTCAATCTATTTGTACATGCACTTAAATTAACACCTTGCAAATATACTATGCTGTTGGCAAATGTGAATGCACAGCAATTATGTGTCTGTTTTTTATTGTTTATTTACATGAGCTGAAATAAGAGAACTCTGAGATAAATTGTTTATTGAGCTTGAAATTACAACCTGAGACACACAACTAGCACCTTGGTGAGTAAGGATGGCTTCAAAGGTTTGGCTTCAGTGTGATGCTGTGTGAGTTGGTCACTGGCTGGATTCTTTTTGGAATGGAATTTCTTTGTTTGTTAGGAAAATCAGTGAACCACCAATGTAACTGTTTTGTTGGAATGTGGGTTGCTCTCTACTATGGTAGACTTTGCAACCTTTGATATAAACTCTTGAATTACCCAGTACTGCTAGAGTAGCCAGAGCTCCCCCACAATTCTACATGGTGACCCTGATGTGATTCTGGACAAATTAGGGTGTCAGTTAAACTCTCTACTCTATTCTGTTGAAGTTGCCATAGTGGTCACTTGGTTTTCTCCACCTGGTGATGGTGACAGTGTGCTGCAAAAATGAGGCTGTTGCTCACACTATTAATGGCCTCAGTTCAAGTTTCCCTTTCCTTCAGGTTGATATCAAGAATGCTTTCAATAACTTAGATCACTCATCTATTCTGGAACATGTCAAAATAAATTTTCTGGAGCTTCTACCATGGGTATGTTTTTGTTACAGCCAAGCCATAAAGTAGTCATATAATTTCTTAAACATATGTTGTTCAACAAGGAGATCCTTTAACTGCATAGCTCCACTGTAAATTTGCCATCACAATCCATCCCATAATTCAATACTTTGCAATGTGTAGTATCTTGATGATTGCATCCTTTTTGCACCCATTCAACTTTTAGTTGATGTTTTTTTAGCTATCTTAATGAATCTATAGCTGGAATTTGATTAGAAATCAACACTGGCAAATGTGAAATTTGGTCTCTAAACATTTCAATTTACTTCAGTATTCTGCCAAAAGATATCAAAGTTAAGAAAACTGGTCTGACTCTCCAATAAGCCCTAATTCTAATTTTATCAATGATGTTTTCTCTGAAAAAAGTTGAAAAATCAATTGCAATCATGGAAAATAGGCCCAAATTCATGCCTAAAATGCACACTTCTTATGTTTGGGAAATTATACATTTCCTAAGGAAAATCAATTATGAATATATACAGAAATGCTTGATACCTTTGTGACACTTTTCAATTTATTTACATTTCTTAATGAAAATCTATAGAAAACATACAGAATCAATTGATACATTTTTTAAGCTAAACATTTTTCAACTTATTTACAATTCCTGGTGGAAGTAATTAATAAATATATACAGAAACATTTTCCATGAAAGTTCAGTAGTAAATATATACAAATAAACCATTATTGCCATTAAAAACATAACAGTTTCCCTAAGCACATTTTTTATTTATCAATATAATACAAAAGAAACAAAAGCAATTTTACACTAAAACAGAAAATTTTATTTTTGACATTTGCCTTGAATACCTACTTGTAGTTTAAACTAAATGGGGGCTATTCACATGAAATTTTAATTCTTGAATAAATTTAGAAAATTAAAACTTCATAATATGAGTTGCTTAAGTTTTCTTGTCCCTTCAAAAAATTATATATTATTAAAGAGATATTTAATATATATCAGAATTCCCATTTTAACTCTACCCAAAAATGGAATTTTTTGAATAAAAGTATTGGAAAAACTAAAGGTTTATCTGTGAATGTTGAAGAAATTAAGTATGAATAACATATATAAAAATAAGAAAGATATTGCAAATATTTTCAACAAAAATTTAAAAAAATGTGTAAATTTAACTTTGAGCATGAAACTGATAAATATTGTGAAAAATGTAAATTCTGAATTTATTATTAGCTTAATATCATACTATGATTTGAAACAAGCAGTAAAAAATCTTGATAGTANGGTTGCTCTCTACTATGGTAGACTTTGCAACCTTTGATATAAACTCTTGAATTACCCAGTACTGCTAGAGTAGCCAGAGCTCCCCCACAATTCTACATGGTGACCCTGATGTGATTCTGGACAAATTAGGGTGTCAGTTAAACTCTCTACTCTATTCTGTTGAAGTTGCCATAGTGGTCACTTGGTTTTCTCCACCTGGTGATGGTGACAGTGTGCTGCAAGCTGTGACTGTTTCTATAGCATACTTGGTTTTGTTCTTTCTTTTTAGGGTGAGCCTGCTGGGATGGACTCCCCCTGGCCATGAATCAAATTCACTACCAATTGATGCATAACTTTGCCTCTTATGTTATTTTTACTGCAGTTCTGTGCTTTTGGAGCTGTCACCAAGCACCTGATATTATTCTTACTTGTTTTGGTTATTATTTTCTTGTAGTCTAGTTCTTCTAGAATTTGGATTAAATACCATACCCTACACTGTGCTGTTACTGTTATTAGCTTTTTGTTTCTTAAAACCTTTTTGGAATCCCTCTTGGATTGTTGGAATTGTTTTTTGAATTTTTCTTACTACTTTTCTTGATGTTTCTTTTGCTAAATGGAATTTAGTGTTTTTTCTCATAATGGAACTCCCACTCAGGGTCTCCCCTGTGTGAGCATTAGCAGCCCAAATATTGCTCCTCACACTGCTGGAATTAGTTCTATTGCTTCTCCCTTGTTGTTTGATCCCCTCTTTATTTGCCTGCAGACTCCACCAACTCCAAACCCTCAGAATTCTGAAATTGATCAACTTTGTGTTGCCTTGGCCAAAGAAGCTAGTCAATGCCTTGCTTATGAGCAACTCTTAGATTCACTTCAAGCTGAAATGCAAGAGCATGCCTGAGATGCCCAACTGAGGGAGCATTGTTTTATTAATTCAATTAATGCTCTGGAGATCCAACTTCAGATTTGACAATGCCTTTGCCTACTTCTCCTCTGTGCCAGAGCAGCCCACCTTGTTCATTACCTCCCCAGTCATGCTCTTCCAAGTATATCACTACCAGTGTTCTGTAGGATGCATTGGACAATTTCTCTGAATGTCTCTCAGAGCAAATTTCCAAAATGATTGCTGCTTGCCTTCTGAGCAGCCCCATTGTCTCTACTTCCACACCAATTATGCCACAATTCATTACCCCTATTACCTCTTTTACAAGTGGAAAGCCTACTTTCACACAGTCAGTCTTGACTCAGCCTCCCAAGCTAACTATTATTGCCTCTCCTATTTTGTCTGTGCTGAGTGTGAATCTTTCACCTCTGGCACCTTCAAGTAACAGTGTTACCCTTACTGGTGTGACTCCATCTACTCCACCACAGCCATGCAACCTTTCCACATCTGCTTTCAAGAGTGGCCCTTGCTTTATGCAATCTATTTTAGCTACAACTGCTGCTGGAGCCAATACTGCTAATTTATTCAATCACCATTCAATATTACCTAAGTTTACCAGAAAGATTGATGAGATCTCCCAATCTTTTGAAGAGTGGTTCTTCCTTTTTGAACTAACCATGCAGCAGTACAAAGCTACTTAAGACACTGAAGTTGCTCAATTTCCCACCTACCTTCAAGGTATTGCATACAATCAGTACATGAGGTTGGATAGAGATGTGAAGGCTAGTTATCCACTTCTCATTGGATATTTCAAGGACCATTACAAGGCCCTCATATCAAACATCAATACAAAACATTACTTTGTGATCTCTTGTTCAAAAAAGGTGATGATGCTCACACTTACATCACACAAGTTGAAAGGCTGTTTCATTTAAGTAAACTCACTCCCAAGTATTTGAAGCATGACCTCTTTTTGTATATCTGCTGAGGCTTCCTGCCTAACATCCAAAGTTGCCTTGAGCTCAAGTGCAACCCTGGGGATGATCTTAGTGTAATTATCTGTAAAGCCATAAGTATCATCTACATGCTGCACAATACTACTCATATCAACAAGGATGCCAGAGACCTCAAAGCTTGATCATCTTCACCAAAGCATCCTTCTTCCTCAAGTACTCTTGCCTCTACTGTAAAGATAGAACTTGAGCATACATGTTGTTTCCATTGTGGTCAGAAAGGGCACACTAATTCTCAGCACCAAGCAGTTATCAGCCTAGTTGCTGATGGCAAAAGTTTTGTCATTGAAGAACCTGGGAACCAGAAGTGTTCTCTTGAGTTGCCTGTTGGCTTAGCTACCCATTCAAACTAGTTGGAGCACTGCCTCCTAGAAAATGTGCACACAATGTTTAAGTCATCACATCACTGTTGCATACTAATGTAATCCCAGTCAATATAAATGGATCTCTGGTAAATGTCACCATCAATACCTGGGCCTCAGCCTCAATCATCAGCAATTCCTGTTGTTCTAAGTTGTGCTTGTCATGGGATTGTAGCATCACCCAAAAAGGAATAAGCTGCAAATGAAAGATTACTGTCAAATGATTACAGTGATTAAATATAATCAGAAATATGATTGTGAAATTTAGTTAATTATCTTATTCATTTTGTAAGATGCAACCAAGTTACAATATTGCGCATTTTGAGAGAAACACCATAGCTGATTAAGTACTATTTGACAAATTGTAACAAGCAAAATAACGCTTATGTAAGAACAGCCATATTGGCAGAAGATATATTTGAAATTCAAAATCAGCAAGTACTTTACAATTTTTAAATAAATAGCTTAGAATTTAAGAGAAAATTGATGAACAATAAATTCTTAGGAGTTTATTTTATTTTCATTCTTCACTTATCTGGTTTGATATTTAATAGAATGTTCAGCTAAGCAAGTAGTGGCTGGATTCCATCACTGGATCAATTCAAAGGGTCCTTGTGCCAGTCATGAAACTGCACTTATGTTATGGTTAGAAGTTTTTCAATTCTTGCTTAGTCTGACTATCAATCTATACATGTATGAAATAATAGATGCTCGAAACTACTGGATAGTCGAACCCTAGGAATATATATCTATTCTTAATAGTAGGTGACTTGACTATAATTGACCAAATAATTGACATTACATGTATCATTATTAAATGTAAGTATAGGAAACTGCAATCTACTAATTAATTTACAAAGCCAATAATTTTACAGTAATGGCTACTTTAATATTATTTAAATGCAGTTAGTGTCAATGCCTGGTTGCTTTACTTAGTCAAACCAACAAACACTTTACAAAATTGAGTTTAAGTCAGTTACAACTGGACATGAGTTCACGCACTGAGCTAAAGTAAGGTACACATAACTAGTCCTCTTTGAGCTGAGATGGTGCAGTGGATTTGGTCAATCATTCATGAAGGAGAGGAACAGTGATGTGGAGATCAGCTTCAGGCAGTAGCCCACAGATGATTCAAAGAGGAAACATCACATGGCTTCATCACCTAAATAGTGATGATTAGTACTCAATTAACCTAGCTAGTTAAGTGAAGAGGAAAAGCTTGGCAGTTCACTAATGTAGTAACTCCTCACCCACAATTTACTGAGTGGTAGTTATTAACAATAATACACAGTGCAAATAGGCCAGGTGGAGGATGTTACAGGATGACCTCCTTCCATCTACCACACATCTGCAAGTTATGAGCATGATCTCTGCAAGCTGCCTGGAGAGAAAACCCTGTTCAGATTTATCCCATTCAGTGATTACAAGTGTCTGCTTGAAATTAATGCAGACTGAAATGGAAATGAGATCCTCCCTATTTTGGTGAAGGAAGAAATTTCTGAAATGGAAATTGTGCATCACCAGTGCCATGATAAAGTGCTAAGTGAGATCATAGCTAAGCTGAACAATGACAACTATATACTCAGCCTCATTGCTAATAGGTATTTCCAGCACTATAACTGGAAGCTTACCAAGGCAGGCCTGCTCTATACACAAAACCAAAATAGTCAACTAGCAGTTCCTGAGTACTTCCACAGAGATTTAGTATGGAAAATACATGAGAAAGGCCATCTGGGCATCATCCAAACCAAGTGAACATCTAATGCAAGATATGTTACTATTGGCATTTGATCTGCAGTCCAGGACATCATCAATAAATGAATCATATGTTACATGAATTTCAAGAAGTACATTTGACTATCAGTCAGAATACTAATCAATCTGTTATCTGTAAATCATAAGTTGTATGATGAACCTCACAAGGTTGGGGACAAAGTCTTTGCATATTGTCCTTGCCAGATTACAGATGCAAATCAAGTGTGGAAGCTTGCCACCAACTGGCAGGGTCCATTTACTGTTGCAAAGGTGTTAGATCACCACTGATACTTATTAAATAATGGGAGAGTCACCCACTTTCAATAACTCAAACAAACTATTAAAGATATTAGTAATGTTGTCATCAACCCTAATAGTGAATTTTCTCTTGTTGATGACAGAGTAAATGAACTTGAAAATTATACTAACCTCACTGTGAGGAAGACAACCTCTCAGAGGTTGAGTATAACACTAATCCTGGTAATAGTAGCAACATTACTGCTACTCATATTTTGCTTAGACATAAAGTTAAGGACCAAGAGTGCCTAGACCATTTAAATACCCAAGATTGGGAACTTAATTAAGAAACAAACCCCATGAGGAGCAAAGCTGAGAGGACACCCCTCACTGAGCAGATGAGAGCATATCCTGCAAGAGAGGAAGGACACAGGAGTACTCAAGTAACAGACTGTGTGACTACTTGGGTGCCAAATAGCCCATCAGGAGCATGATTCCTGCAACTACTTGGGCGCCAAATAGCCCCTCAGGAGTGGACCTTAGATGACTACTTGGGGTGCCAAACAGCCCCTCAGGAATCTGAGGAGTCAAGTATGTACAGAGTGCCTTTTGCTAACTTAAGTGTTAACTTAAGTACTAACACACAAACACCTCACAGTGACTTGAAAACCCCTCTAATCCTGGCCCTTTGTCATGTGCTTCTACAGGTGTTAGGTCCCAAAAAAATGAAGAACTGTGGCACAAGGTTTCTAAGGTAGGAGATGAAACATTACATTTGTACTTTATAGCAACCCCCAAAGCAGTTAGCTTTGTATGCAACAACCTGTTGGAAGAAACAAGGAATAACCTATGTTAGACTTACAACACAAAGCTTAGGCCAAAGGTTAACATGATTATCCCATTGTTATTGATGCAGAGCTTAGGCCAAAGGTTAACATGATAATATGCTACAACTCTAAAATTCACAGAGGATTAAGGAGACCTTATTGGCAGAGCACATTCCACACTATGTTCAACAAAGATTTTAACATAATGCACCTGTTTCAGTTCCTCAACAACAAGTGAGCAATTCAAAAGTTTAAGTGTGTTAAAATAGGCTTTGAGAACTTAATTGTCATTTATTTCTTCTGCATTGGCGAGATAAATCAACCTAAAATCATGGAGAAAACTGAGATTGCATACAGGGTAGCAAAGGTTGAGAACATTTGGCTGGTGATGTTTGTTAAGGATGAGTATCAGGATGAGATACCTGAAGAGGTATCCACTTCCAGATGGAAAATTTCATGATACTTTACATTCATTACTATCACCCCACAAGCATGTACCAATTTGGTTTCTTTTTGATAACTAAACTTATCTATACCAACCTCTTGTTGTACAAGAAGATACCTACACATTGCCTCACTGTCGACACTATATTAATTATTGATGCTGTTACCCAGTTGCAAACACTGGAGTCTATTTCAGCTAACTGGCCCAGCCTTGCATTAGTTACAAATATGCATGTCAATTTCACAATCTCCCAGAGAACCACAATGCTGGCAGAAATTGATGAAGTCTGGAACATCCTCAAAGTGGATAGGAACCCCAAGTCTGTCTGGCCCACAATCAATATCCACAGCCCTACTTCACAGTATTCCAGATCAGTTGAGAAGCTCCTTATGGAGCTCTGCATAGCTTATATGTCACAAGACCAGCAGAATTTCACAGAACATTTATTTTCAGAAAAGTTTGCACTACCCATCCAGTCTCATGGAGCTGTTTGGGTTCTGTCTATCTTTTGAATGCAAGACCCACATGTCCATCTTCCACTTGATCAAAGCACCTGAAGGCACCTAGCTAGAAAGTGCATGCATGAGTTGGCCATCTGCCCTGCTGCATGGAAAATAAAGAACTGGTTACTCCATTCATGCTAGCCTCCATCTTCACCAAGAGACCAAAAAAGCAATGGAAAGATTTGAAAAGTTTTATGCTTGCCTCATTGGTACAAGTAGCCTGTTGGGATGCATTACACCACAAATGATCATTAACCACTTAGGTGTTACCTTCACTGACCTCAACATCTTTTCAGAAACCCTCTGAAAATACATGTGGGGAGCTACAGCTGAAATGAAATTCCTGTCTCTCAAGTATGACAATGCACCACTCTACACTAGCCACTTAATCTGCCATTACCCTGGGTTGACTCAATGATTTTAAAAGCTATTGGCTCACTATGACATGCATATGAAGACAGATATTCTGTTTGGCTTAGAGAAGATGAATTATCCTGAATATGGATACAGTGAGTTATCTGAAATGTGGAGACAACCTGCCAAAGACAGTACAATTATACTAATCACAGTTATTGAGCAGATAATGTGCTCACCTGAACAGTTTTATCATGAGGAGGAACTACTGGTGTCATCAGCAGTCAAAGTGTCCCCTGGCACACAGGTGCTACTCAAAGCTATCAACATGCAAAAGTTTTCTGAAGTTGCGAGCTCCTTGATACCTATGCCAGCATGGTTTATTATGGAGGATGAAAGAATTCTAACCATCAAGCACCATCCCGAGGTGTTTGCTGAGAAACTCTCTATAGTTAGGCATGTAATCAAACAAAACTGAGACAATCATGTATTAGGCTTATTGAAATGGTGCCTAACAGAGATGTTTGCCAAAGAGAAACTAGTGCTTCTACAATTGCCTGGGTGACAAATAGCCCTTGACATAGAATGTACCACCTCCCATCTTCAAATCTCCAATTTGCAAATCACCAAACTCCATGAGCATGGACTCCACAGCCAGTTTTGGGATTCAATTAAGGATGCTAAGATAAATTAGCCAGTTACTATTGGGACTGCTACATTATGAGAAAAGGTTGAGCTAGATAATGTTGAAGACCATGTGGACAAACACAATCTGCTTTGTATTCCTCCACCATGTATCATGACTCCCCTCATTCTACCATCATGGCATGTCAAGAAGAGGCAAAGGAAAGTCTCTGCACACCTCGCCAACACAATTAACTATGTCTCTACTGTGGCTGAGATCAACAAAGCTATGCAGACAAGGGAGTGCAAAGATACCAGGGAAACTCTACTCAAAGGTGGAAACCCAGAGCATGTGTATNTGTATCATGACTCCCCTCATTCTACCATCATGGCATGTCAAGAAGAGGCAAAGGAAAGTCTCTGCACACCTCGCCAACACAATTAACTATGTCTCTACTGTGGCTGAGATCAACAAAGCTATGCAGACAAGGGAGTGCAAAGATACCAGGGAAACTCTACTCAAAGGTGGAAACCCAGAGCATGTGTATATTGATAGTAAGCTTACTATTAAAGACATATTTCAGAAGGGACAACCAATCTCTGGCCAGTTAATGAAGGTATGCAACAAGATCACAACATTGGACCACCCTGTCTTAATTCTCTTTAAGGCATCTGGCAATCTCATGTGGATCAATAATGTTGAGACTCTCACCTGGTATTACAATGTCATGAAGTGCATTGAGATCATTACCATGCTATGAGCCAAGGTCACAGACCCCAAAGAGATGACACTGCAGCAGGTCAATGAGTACTGCTCACTTTTCATGGATCACACAACATGCATGGGATCACTATGAGAGGTCTTCACTCATTTTTATCCTCAAACCAGGATTTGTTCCAAAGATGCCCACACCTCCAACACTGATGTGCTCATGACACTCATGATCACACTGAAAGGCCTTTACCTTTACAAGAGATTCTATGACACCTTCACACAGAGGCTGAAACACCTAAGAAGAAACTGTTTGATCAGTGTCCATTTACTGGAGATTGAGTTCTTCCATTTAAGGAGTGAGGAAGTCACACAAAGGGAAACCCTTGTGCAGATTACCCAGCGACCCCAATATGCCAAAGTTAAGTCATGGGACGACATTTTAGCCACAGAGATGATTGAGGAGACACAAAAGCTCCTGTCAGGTCCCACAGTTAAGCTCCTACCACAAGTTTAACCAGCAATGTGGGGGCATGTAGAGTCTGATGATGATGATGATGATGATGCTTAATGGGATATTGTAGAGTCACTCAAGGCTTTATTTTTATTATTTTCAGCACTCTGCTACCTTATTTGTATAAATTTCTTTTAACCAATTTTGGAATTTTGAGTGTAGTTAATTCAATAGTGTTAGTTTTTGTCCCCTCAATTTAAATTACATGTGATTGCTCAATTAACTTTGTGAGGGAAACTGTGCTTTGACATTGTAAACAAATCAGGTAATAAATATCTGAGTTAATGTAGTGAAGCACACAACAAATTTGGCTTCCTTTTATTGTGTTTGGCTTTCTACAATAATTTATCTATTAACCCCCTTTAGATTTTGCTGATCAAAGATATGGTAATGATAAGTGTTGCTTAAGATCCAGTGACAATTCAGGAGAAAATGGCACCAGGTCTAGGGTGACAAATAGCTCTTTAATGGTGACAGCCCAAATCATGGCCACTTTAGGTTACAGTTACATGTAGAGAATAAACATCTTTTATTCAATCTGTTTGTACATGCACTTAAATTAACACCTTGCAAATATACTATGCTGTTGGCAAATGTGAATGCACAGCAATTATGTGTCTGTTTTTTATTGTTTATTTACATGAGCTGAGATAAGAGAACTCTGAGATAAATTGTTTATTGAGCTCGAAATTACAACCTGAGACACACAACTAGCACCTTGGTGAGTAAGGATGGCTTCAAAGGTTTGGCTTCAGTGTGATGCTGTGTGAGTTGGTCACTGCTGGAGTTCTTTTTGGAATGGAATTTCTTTGTTTGTTAGGAAAATCAGTGAACCACCAATGTAACTGTTTTGTTGGAATGCGGGTCACTCTCTGCTATGGTAGACTTTGCAACCTTTGATCTAAACTCTTGAGTTACCCAGTACTGCTAGAGTAGCCAGTGCTCCTCCACAATTCTACAATATGGCTATACAATAAGTATACTTCAACATATTTATGGAAAGGCTCAATGAACAGTGAACAATAATAATACTCAATACAGCCTTAAAAGGGATAAAATCCCTGAGATGCAAAGAGACTGGGTCCACTGGAATGGACAAAGAAACAAGAATATAAAGCATTAAAAGGGAAAGGACTCACAAGCAAACACTTTGATAGAGAAAGCACATACATTTGTGTATAAACAAAGAGCAGAGCTTCTTGGGTAAAATGCCAGCTAAAGGGACATGTGACAGAATACAAGTGTAAAGGCATTCCTGCTAGCCTCATTTTCTGATAGAAGGGTGTTAGTGTAAAGGCACCTCTTCTGATAATGGACATTTAAATCAATTTTAGTTGGTGTGATATTTAATGATTTCTTAGATGTAAATTTATTAGTAATTTTACCAAAACAGATCAAAAAATAAGATGGCAAAAAGGATTCAAGTGAAATTTGATCACTTTACTTTTAATCAAAGTAAGCAAATGGATTAATTCGAATTAGCAGTGATTGTCTGATCAACCAGAAAATAATTGGTAAACCAGTAGGTGATTTTTATATACTTGAAAATTGTTATTGAAAGCTAACCATCTCATAATAGATTCATTATCAATGAAATTTTTGTGGAGTTTAATTCTATTTTTCTTGAATTATTTATTACATGAAATAATTGTAATGTCTGTAATTGTCTAAGTTTCTACATGGCAATGGTGCTGGTGATTCATCATTTAATATGAAATTCAACCTTCATTTGACAAGTTTTGGATACTAATGCTAACTTATTACATTCTAACTAACTATAATGCAACCCAAAAGGGGCTTATATCACTGATGTCAGGAGAGAGATGTGCTTGTGATTCATTGCACACATTCAATTATGTTTATATTCAAATAGATGTATTCATATTATGCTATGAAAATTCCTTGTCTTTCATTGAGATGAATAATTAAGTGTTAATAATTGCACACTACTAGAGGAGAGTTAATAGAGTAATTACATGAGTTTATTAACTGCAAACTAATTCACTAAACAAAAGTAAAAATGTCTTGCAATTCATTGTGATCTGTACCATGTCATTAAGATGCCCTTTGTTGCAGTAATATCTTTGTGAAATTGATACATGAACCTAAACAGTTGCATATGACAATAGCATATATAAAGTATATATGTAATTATGTATGATTGTATAGTAACAGTTAAGAACAATTTCATTTCTGATAAATTAGCAAACTGAAAGAGGTGCTGTCATGGATAGCTATTAAGGAGGAATTAAGCACAAAAGATTGATGGTAGAGGATTTCACATTTGTCAAGTGTTTGTGTCACAAGTTTTGGTACTTTAGTCGAAGTTCACAAATCATGTTTATTCTTTTCTAATTTTAATCATAGCTAACCTGTTCGTAATTTGGTAGCTTCCATGTTCAAATATTCTGCTGGGATAGAACTAAGCTCAGATTGTCCTCAACTATTTGTCAAAAAGGTTAAAAGATTAATCTCATTTGTCACAATAATTATTTGAAATACATTAAATTTTTCAAACAATTCATATTTTTATCATTTTGAGGATAACATCAACTTATCACCTTAAATTCAGCCTGGAATGCTAAAATTTGTAAGAATCTAGTGATCCAAATAAATTTCTATGTCAGTAGGAAAATTCTAATTTTACAGAACTTTCTGCAAGTGATAAATTGAGAGGACTTTACTAGAAATCACAAATATTGTGACATTTTTTTATTCCTAACTTATGTGAAACAGCTATAAAGGGTACATTTATTCAAAAACCACAACAATATAAAATTTCAGAACCTACTTTTTGAGCAATGAAATGTAAAGCAATCCAGCCTCTTCCTATTGATGAATTTTGTTATTATAAATTTAACCACTGGAAACAAAATATTACTGGAAAGTAAAATCAATGTTGTAATCTTGCTTGCTCCTGACAAATCCATTTCAAATGCAGCCAATATGATGTTTTTCTCTTTTTTTATGATGATCCAACTTGCTTTTCTGAGTTTATAATTGATTATTTTATTTTTATAATCAGTAAATTGTATTAGTCTACTTCCTTTCAACTGTTTGCAAGTATAAAACTGTTTGCATGTGTTTTTAAATGGAGTATAATATAATAAATAGCAGTAACATAAGGTAACAAAATATTATCTAATGTTGTATTTATTCAATACTTGGTAATTTTAAGGGCAATGTACTCCAAATAGTACACATTAAAAAATTTAAACTATGATATCAGTAACCTAGCAATTTTGGCTGTTCTATGCTATTGGTTTTTTTATAAAAAAATATCCATAGGAATCTTGTAATTCAGTATAAAATTTGATATTGCACTGCCGACAAGGTTAACAAATAAGTTTGCCAACTGAAGATAATTAATTTATGGATTTGAGTAAATGGCTAGTTATTTATTCAATTATCTATGAAATTGCTTACATGAAGAATAAATAATTTTTTGTTTCGAGAATAATTATACGCAATTATTTATCATCGCTTCCCTCTCGAAAGCCCTGATTGGTTATTTACATTACAATGCTACATAGTTTCATAGTATAGTCTCAAGATTCGTTTTGTTTTTGTGTTGGTTGCAGCAGGAAGGATTTGAGAGGGCTCAGCCCCCTTGTTGAAATTAATTTCGACGCAGTTCCAGGGGCATGGCCAGAAATTATATTTGGGGATCCTGAATACAATATTACGCATCAATTCAAATAAATTAGTTTATAAAAATTCTTTACATACTTATGGAAAACGCATTAAGATTTGAAAAAATATAATTAAAGAACAAATTGCATTACAAAAGATTACGTCTAGCAGAAGTTTTTGATTACTTCATTAATAATCGGAGTGTCAATTCGAACAATTTGTAACATTAGCATAGGTTTATGTCGCTCCTCTCCCATTATACTGCGAATAGATGAAATTGTTCTCTCGAAATTCGAAAGAATTCTTACTGCTTCGACAGTTGTGATGTGAAATGGGCGTTATTGTACTTTAGGGACCCAGTTTGAGTGACGTCATAAAATGGGTATAAAACTCTAACCCTAACCCCTATCCCTACCCCAAAACTTAAAAATTTTGCAAAAAATTAATCAAGATGAAATGCAATATAATTGCATTGGTTGGGGGGTAGGGTTAGGGTTAAGGTTAGAGTTTAATACCCATTTAATGACGTCACTCAAACTGGGTCCCCTAAAGTACAATAACACCGAGAAATGTTGCTAATAGCCGCAAAGACTGCTGAAGCGTTTGTAAATGAAGTTCCACAGTGATTTAAAGCTTTTAGAGCAGAGGTTGGGCGATCCTTGATTGACACCTTAATTCACTTTTTATGCCATAGCTTTGCATTTCACTTCAATGCCGAAGTATGATTTGATAGCAAATGTCCGTACATTTCAACAACTTCGTTTACCTCTTCCCATACAAAGTCATTTGTTTCTGGTAAATCGGCATTTGCTATATTATTCAGATCATCTATTGCTGGATACTACATGTTTATTCTGTAGTAGACCATAGATAACTTATTCCTTTATTTGTGGCACGCCCTATCGATCTTTTTGGATTTTCGGTTTTTCTAAAATAATATCTAAAGTTGTAGAAATCTGTCATTTCATCAAACAACTGTTCAGTTATCTCTACTCTCCTAAGCAGTCACTCATATTTTGAACACCTCTCAGCTTCTACTAGGTCCAAACCTTATCTTGTGATAAATAACATAATCCCATATACAAGACCCAGAACTATGATTTCTTCAAAGTATTCGGACTTTTCAATTGAGAGTTAAGATGTAATTAGCAGCAGTACAAGCACGATTGAAAAATAAGTGAAGGGTGCGATGTTTCTTGGGTTGACGAATGGAGAAAGTGACAACATCATCAAAGCGAGTGGAGCGGGAATTAAAGACCTTAATGAAATTAAAATGATCAAGATTTCTTTCCCTGCCACCGAGCTTCAAGAAATCTTTGATGAATTTCCTCTTTGCTGAGCCCTTCTCCAACTTCGCCTACTCGTCCATTTGCTCCTATTTCATCTCCTGTGACTGTCCTCGCTGCCGTAAAAACTGACTTGTTTTTTATTTTTTTGTAGTGTATGCCTTCAGCGGCTAAATAGTCATTTATTATTATTATTATTATTATTATTATTA
>CABFPE010000490.1:279719-302645 GCA_900660155.1 Hofstenia miamia
ATTTAATTTTGTCAAAAATATTTTGTCCCTAGATGGCGTCCAATAGAATTGTCTCATTTCCACATGGCAAATAGTGATGGGGTGTTACGAGCACTTCAGGGTGTCCCATTGGAACCTCCTCTCCCCGTCTATAACTACTATCAATGCTCCACTACTACTGATATTAGGTTTTGGCAGAATACTTCTAATCTGTGATGACGTGACCTCAACAATATCTTTTTTATATGGCTCAACGAAAGACAGCTGACCAAAGAACGAGTTTCTTGCGGTAAAATTTAACTAAAAACTCGTTATTTGTTACCGATTCAATATATCCAACACAGTAAAACTGCTCTTTCTCTGCGAATCGAACAAGGACATAGATGCCAGGCAACAAATTTGATGGGAATGGAAACAATAGGCCTTCATGCTGGCAGGAACTTTATCTCTTAAAAACACGTTTTGTGGCCTTAAAGCACAAAATGTTGACAAACCAATCTTTTCAGAATTTTCATTTTATATTCTTGGTATGCTTCACACACGATAAGGTTCATGTAGTGTTTCTGAATTTTGATTTTTTTGCCCTCATTACAAATAATAACATAATCACGTATACCAGGCGACTCTTGAGAAATGGCACTCATGCAGTAAAAGCTACGGATTTTTTTCTTTTAGATCGAAAGATATAGCGGAAATTGAAGAAAAAGTATTATCATTGCCAGACGATTTGCTGACATTGTATTTGTCTGCCAATTTCTTGACAACTTGTAATCGTTTTCCAGGACTCTGTGGTAAATTCCGCTCACCATGTTTCGTTGATCTCGATAAAGAACATATGAAGACATTGAACTAGTAGCTTAAGTTAGTGTGTGTATGCTTGATTGTAATTTCAACCCTTTTCAATATTCACATTTCCGCAATTGCTCTTTCTCCCTCTTTTTTCTTCAGCTGGCATTTTGCGCTCTTTCTCCCTCTTTTTTCTTCAGCTGGCATTTTGCTTCTCTTCCTCTTTTCTGCTTTCCAACGTGATTCGTTTTCCTTTGTATGATGGTCATCGTACTGGCCACGCTTTTGATAATTGGCAATTTGCTGAGCCCCTGATTATTGTGGCATAACTAAAATTTAAGAAATGTTACAGGTGGGACAACTACTGAAAACGCTACGGATGTGACATAATTAAAACAGTTGAAACGTATAAAGATTTAGAATTAAATGAAAGACGTAAGCGTCTACAACAAGCCAATATCGACCTCTAGATAAAAAAATGGAAATGAAGACAATTTGAGAGGGAACTAAAAAAATACTACTTTATCCAAATTGCGTGAATTATGACGTCAATCTAGTTACAGATTAGATTTAAGAACGAATTAAAGTACTACATTTTTTAGATATATCGCCTCTACAACAACAAAAATTGGTAAACCATGAGCAAAAATATAGGGTTAACGTCTTTGTACTTTCCAACCATGTTTTTAATCTTCTAAAAAGTCAACAAAAGCAAGGCCGTCATATTAAAGTAAAGATGTTTATGCTAAGCTAAATTCTGATGTATCAAGAGCAAGTTGTAAACATTCAAAATTAGCTTTTAAAACTCGATAATTTGATATTATTTTTCCCCAAGAAATGTCAACAATTGCATAGAAATTTTGCGATGTTAAATTGCAAATTAAAGAGCATACCCAAAATATATAGTGCAAAACATTAAAAAAAATTACAAAATTTCATTTAGATTGAGATTATTAACACATTTAAAGTGGTAATCAAAGTAAAAATGAAAGTAGTGCATAAAATGTACAATGTACATAATTATTAAAAAATTTTGGATCTGAAATTTTTTCAAGATGTAGATCCAAACCAATCCGAGATCCGATCCAATTTCATCCCTGTACTGAGGCAATAAATGCATTTTCTACATTCTTTCCCAGACAAAAACCCTCGATATCAAAAGACCTGAATTTCCAATTTAAGTGATGTAGATTACTTTGGAAATCAGGAAGCCCCACTGTCTCAGACAGGTGTTTGCTAATCTCAATATTTTTTTTACAAACAACGGCTTACGTACTCCGCCAACATGGCATGCTTTATACTTCCTCTTGGTGCTCCGACAAGAGTAATTAACCGATGTGTTGACTGTTTCAAGCATGAGATGATTATTGTAGAACTTGTATCCTAGCCATACTTTACCCGAGCTTTACTTTTGCTTAAGGAAAATATTCGTGTGCTTCTTCAAACCTTGCAATTTTTCAATGTTTTTTATCTCTTTAGGTAATGAGTTTCAAGTTCGAATAGAATTGAATAAATTATTTCAAAACCTTTGTTCTATACTCAATGCAGGTAAAATATTTTGATCTGGAATTCTGCTTATGAATAAATCCAGGCATTGAAATGATATTATAAGGTGGTAGTTTCTTGAAGAGCTTAAAAATTTTAACATTGTGCTCAATATGATTAGCTGTCTTGTTTGGGAAAAGGATAGACCTAGAAATATACTGCCTAGTTCTGGAAAAACTTATATTTTAAACGTTTGGGCCCATTTTTAATTGGATATCAAGTTTTCTATAAAAAACATCTTTTAGATCAGTAAATAATATATTTGCATAAATTAGGTGACTCATTATAAATGAATAGAAAAATTGAATTATTTTACAAGCTGGCAGTTGCTTTACTATCATTGACATACTTCTTAAACCTATTGCCAATCTTCGGACTATTGCATTAATGTGTAATCCAAAATTTAGCTTCGAATCAAAAATTACTCCTAATTATTTGAAGTTGCCAACAGTTGGAACTTTAACATTATTAAGATTCAGGGTTAATGCTGAAATCTGTTTTACCTTCATTTATAAGTAACTTATGCATGTTGAAGTACATTGTCAATTTGTTGCAATTATGTGCTGCAGATTCAATTGCTAAATGCATGGATTTATTATCGTTCAATATACAGGTATCATGGGCATATTAAATTTAATTGCAATCAGTTATCGTATGCATATCGTTTACATATATACTGAAAAGAAGGGGACCTAAGATTGTCCCATGAGGAACACCATTGTTTACAGATAGCCATTCTGAAAATACATCATTTACTTTAACTCTCTGGAATCTATGTTTCAAATAATTAGTTAACACATTTTTGCTATTGTTCGAAAATCCTGTGCAGGATAATTTTTTGCTTACATGCTATGATCAATAGAATCAAAAGCTTTAGAAAGATCTAAGCAAGCAATAGCTACGAATATATTTGCATCCAGTGATGATCTCCATTTTTTTTTATAGCACTTAATTGAGTGAGCATCAGTAGTTGAAAAATGCTTACAAAATCCAAATTTAGTATTTGATAGTAGGTTGTACCTATTGAGATGCTCCGGTATTTGGTTTTATAGTAATCGCTCGAATACTTTGCTTTTTGGTGAAGTAATTGAAATTGGCCGAAAATTTTTGGCATGAGACGGATCGTTTTTTTAAAGATAGGAGTAATGTAAGCAAGTTTTACATAATTCGGAAAGTAATTACTTTTTATGCATTTGTTAAATATATAATTTAGAGGACTCGCTATAATACCTGCAGTGATTTTAAGTGCCCACGAAGAATTAAAGATTTGTTAGGCTTAAGCTTGAGAATTGCTTTTATAGTTTCAAAACTTGTTGTAAAACGGAAACAAATTCAGGATTAAACAAATTTTGAGGATTGCTTTCATACTTAACCATTGGATCATTGAATTTTTCTAGATTAATAAGCCTTAATTATTCCCCAAGAAGTAAGAATATACATTACTGATAGCCAAAATCAAATTATTAATTTAAATGATAATCATGTTCACTTAGTATTTTTAATAAAATAAGATTATTTTTAAAATTGCGGAAAAAAGACTTTCTTTTTTCCTTATATAGATAGATATGACTAAATGTAAGAAAATTTATGAAAACTATTTAAGGGTTAATTTTAATAACACACAGGGAGAGAATGCTCTCCCCTTAAGGGAAACAAATTTACCCACTGGGAAAGGAACTTCCCTCTTAAAGGTTAATTCACAAGTAACAAACAATAATAAACAATCAGAAACACCAAAGTAAATGAACAAAAGGGAATAGAAATACAAATGTTATTAAAAAAAGTTTTCCAAGAATGAGCCCCAGAAGTTTGACAATATAAGGACACGATTTTCACAAGGAAAAATGATTTTCTTTTTCCTTATATAGTAGAAATGACTGACTTCAGAAATCCAACAATTCTAGAAAGAAATGAATACATTAGATTTGATCTCCAAACTCCAATTATAATTCCTGCAGCAGGTAATATTCAAAACAAAAACAATTATAAGTTTACAGTTGATAATTCTACAGATATAATACCTTATGATTGGTTTAATGCTTATATAGATGTGAAATTTAAAATAGTTAAACTTGATAAAACAGGATTTGTTACGGCAGATAATGTTACCATTAGTGGTGATGTCTACTCACTTTTTAACAGAGTATTTGTGGAATACAATAATACTTCTACTACAAATCTTACAAATTTTTCAAAAGTTGCCCCTATACACAACATTCTTGAGTATTCAGAATCTTATTTGAACACTACACAAAATGAATTTGTAGGAAATTTACTTAAAAAGTTAAAGAAGGAACACTGTTATATATATATATACTGAAATTCGATATAATAAATAATCCAGTTGTTCATTCAAAAAATTATATTCAAAATATTAAATTTTAATTTGACAGACAGCTACATATTAGTGTCAATTAACAACATATGTTTGTATCCTTTTGATATATTCAACAAGTGTAACATTAGAGTTATGTAGCTGTGTCTATTCTGGTTGTACATGGATGAAACTTTTGAATTAAGTTTGATTGATAGTTGCATATCGATGTCAATTAACAACATATGTTAGTACTTTTTTGTATAAGTGGATATTACTGACATAGTACTGACGTAAATCCTCCTACGTCTTATGCACACGTTACAAATCTAGCATTTTCCATTTTTTTCAATGAGACATGATATAGTGCTAACGTAAATCCTCCTATGTCTTATGCCCATGATACAAATCTAGCATTTTCCATTTTTTCAATGAAACATGTAAGTATTTACCTTTATTTATTAATAATAGAATTATTTATTGAATTTGTTAATTTTTATTAATTTAAAAGATTTTTTTCTCTAAGTTCTGCTTTGTTTAAGGTTTTTATAAAACTTCCTTTCAATTTAGAACAAATCATGTTTTCTAAGTACTATATTTATGTATATATTTTTAATGATTGATTATGATTAAGCAGTTAGATATATTTTCCGCCTACATTAAAGAACAACCCAATGCTTGCCAAAAATTACATATTCTTACACTATGATTTCTTGGTCCAACATTCGTATAGCTATAATATGAATATGATTTATGAAAGTTTAATAACTTTGATTTACAGATGTTTACTATGAAATTTTTAGTAAAGTCTTCGCCAAACAGCATTGTTAATGGATAGCGACGTAGTTGGAAGTGATTTCCAATATCTTTTTCAAACTTCACTAAATTATATCAAAAAAAATAATAACGAGGATTTTTTTAAGCTCTCGGAGCAATTGTCCATCTTATAAACTTTGAGAATCACGAATCTGACAAACGCCCAAAGTCAATTAAAAAACATTGATGAAGAAGTGGAATACAGTAAATCAAGAAGCTTCAATGTATTAAAGAGAAAGAGCTTTTTCTACATTTTTACAATCTGCAACAATAAGTGGTGCATGGGCAACTCTTAAGAAGATATTCAACCTTAATTCTTGAAAATTTGAATTACTTTGAGGAATTTTGGTGAAGACTATTTTTGGCGATGTTCCCCATCTGTATTTTACATTTCTATCTCTTATTTACATAATCATTTTGTGAAAATTCACTATTAATTCTAACAAAACAAAATGCATGTATTTTATATGATATATTTGTATAGATATGCAACAGCTGCAAGAATGGAAGTATACTTCCGTTTTTTGAAATTCATTTTTTCATTCTAAAAAAACAAAACGCATGTATTTTATATGATATATTTGTATAGATATGCAGCAGCTGCAAGAGCGGAAGTATACTTCCATTCTCATGGATTTATTTTTCATAAAATTGTAACAAATCATACACATTCAATTCTCCACGACAGTTATGGTCGATTTTACAATGAATATGGATTGGGTAGGGGCTATTGCTATTCAATTCAAAATACTAGCAATTTCTTAAAGAAAAACCCTATGGTAGGACATCTGACAGGTTTTATGTTTTGCTTAAAAAATAGGGTGTAATTAAAAGTAGAAGCACTGAATTTCATGTAAAAATTTTGAACAACAAGCGGCTTCAAAAACATTGGGGATGTCCGGAAAAGGCAGGTTTTCTAAAAAATGCAAAAATTTGCTCAAAGACATAATGGTAAATAGTTAAAAAGGGGGTATAATTAAATAATTATTTATATAGGTACAACTGCAGTTTTTTTACCCATGGCTGTAAAATCCTGAATTTCAAAAAACGTCTTTTTCATATCAAAATCAATAGAAAAGTGTAAAAAGTTATTAAAAAATTATCATTTATAGAAAACCGTATATATACAAATGGTGTATTCATTACTACTGTTGTGATATAATATTTTTCAATTGGTATACATATTTGCCTGTTTATTATACAGTTTATTAGATTTCAGTCATGTTTGCGCAAATCTATCACTTGTCAACTGATGCTGTTCCAATTAGTCTCTTCCTTGTTCTCCTTGTAAAGCTCACATTATATCGGCCATTTTACCAATTCTGTTTCTGCTTTTGATGTTGCTGATCACCTCTGTTGCTCCTCTCTCCAATTTGATGACGGCCTTCCCATTCCCCCACACACAGATTCTCCATTTTACAACTTCTTGCAGTCTCCAGTTGATTTCATTTTCATTACTGAAACCTGGCTTGATCCTTCTCTTGCTAACAGTGTTGTTTTCCTAACTCAGCACTTAAAGTTCTCTGCCATATGGATCACTCTAGTGGTCGTCATGGTAGTGTTCCCATTGCCTCACGTCGTCCTAATCTTGACATCCATCCCTCTTCTTTGAGTCTTATTCCTTTGATTTCTGTTGAGGCTATGCTGTTGTTCTCAGTGATCCCATTGTTTCTCCTCTTTGTTTACAACCCTCCTTCCAGCAGTCTTTTTCATATTCCACGTTGCTGATTTTTCATCCATGCTTGAGTACTTTCATGATCAGTCTATCCCTTTCACTCGTCAACTTGGATTCCTCACTCTTCATCTCCTCATCTGTGGTGACTTCAACATTCCTAATGTTTGTTGGAATACACTTGACTCTAATTACGCCTATGATTCCTCTGTCTGGATCTTTTTGCTTCCTACTCTCTTGAACAACTGGTATTTCCTCCTACTTCGTGCTCCTCCCTCCTTGACTTGGTTTTGTGCTCTCATCCTGATCGTATTTTTGACACCTCTGTTGTCCCTGTTCCGGTTAAACTGATCACTCATTTGTTCACTTTAGCCTGTCTGTCAATTCTATTACCCCATCTGTTTGTCCTGCCACTCCCCAATATGCTTGATCTAGCAGTGAGTTTGTATCTCTAAATGCTGCTCTCTCTTCTTCATTCCCCATTTTTAATGACTCTTTCTCTGCTGATTACTGATACACCTTTTTCACCAAGTTATTTCATCCTTTGTTCCTCGTTGTTGTAAAAAGCGTATTTCTCTCCCTTTCTAATTCTCACCCTTTACTGTACACTCCTTGAATAAACTTGAATCTTTCAAACGCCATTACAGTCCTTCTGAGTCATTTAAATTCTCTTCTCTGGATCTTTTAAAGACTCTTATGCTTTCTTGCATTCCCTGCATTCCAAACCTGACCCCCCCAGCTTGAATTTCGACCATCTTTCTGCTCACTCAGATCTGGAGAAAGCTGATCTCTTCAATGCCTGTTTCTCCTCGAATTTTTCTGATTCTGTCTCTCTCTGTCCTGGTCTTCCTCCAACTTCTCCACTGATTCGCCTATGTGAGATCCTCTTCAATGCCCATGATACTTCCCTCATGCTTAAGTCCTGCAAGTTGTCTGGTCCTTGCTATCCTGATATCGTCCCATCCTTTGTGATTCACAAAACCTCCTCAACTCTTTCCATCCATTTAAAGCATCTCTTCTATATTTGCTCTTCTAAGCATTTTCTGTCTTGCTGGAAATGATCTTGGATCTTTCCACTGTTGAAATCCAATACAGGCGAGGGAGCGGCAGTAGGAGCAGAACGTGAGGTTGGTAATGGTACATGAGGCAGCAGCACTGTAGGAGAACATTTGAGATTGTAGTGAGGAAACGTCGGAGGAAAGCTTTGTGAGGGATTCAGACAAGGATGATATGACACCAAAACCATCATTGGCGTCTTTCTTCAGACCACCAACAGCAGAAGTAAACTGGGCTTTGCTCAAGTGTTTCAGGTAGGACAGTGAAACTGTAAGAGGCATAACTGAAATCTAATTAATTTGTGTAATAAAAATAAGACTCTGAATGCATTTAATGTTGATTACAATATAAGCACGCTGTGCTGTTTTTACATTGATTGTCAATATAGTTTTCTGGAGCAGTCACTTTTTAATGGACCCCTTCCATATTTACTAATAAAAAACTGCTTTAAATCAAATAACTCCTATTTAAATTAAAAGAATCCGATTTTTTATTTTTTAAAAAAATCTGATTATTTTCCAACCCTAGTTTTAGTGAACTGAGCAAACCAGCTTTGGAAAAGCCTTTCACATTTTTTGTCAAATTCTGCTGATTGACATTCCTTAAATCCAATGGATTACCTGTATATAAAATATAACCTCAATTTAGTTTAGTGTAGTTATTTAAATTGTGCATTCCTGTGCTGCTGCCTGTCCCTGAACAGTCTGTTTCACCATCTAATCATCATCATAATCGCCGTCTTTACATTCTTGGTACTAGTTTTTCCTGTGAACTCCTTGCTGTCTCGATTAGTTGTCTTCCTCATCCTCCTCGCAAAGCTCACACTTATATTGGCCGTTTTGCCAACTCTGTTTTTGTTTCTCTTGTTGCTGATCACTTCTGTTCCTCCTCACTTCATGTTGATGACATCCTTCCCATCCCTCCTCGTACTGATTCTCCATTCTTTCATATTGTTTGTATTCAAGAGCTTCATGTTATTATGGATTCTGAATTATGGTCGGATCCAAATAATTTGGCCTTCATAGCGGCCATCATGATGCTTCTCGTTGTTATTGACTACCTGCTTCTCCTAGCACATTGCAACTCTGATTTCTCTTTTTTGCTTGCCAATGCTCACAGTCGTCTCATTAAACCGTTGTCTCAGTTCTTACAACTTTATTTTCATTACTGAAACCTGGCTTGATCCTTCTTTTGCTGACAGTGGTGTTGTTCTCCACACTTAAAGTGTTCTCATCACCTCTAACCTTGAAATCAACTCCTCTTCTTTGATTTCTCTTGTGGCTGTGCTGTTGTTCTCTGTGTTCACATTGTTTTTCTGTTCTGTGTTTACAATCCTCTTTCCAACAGTCCTTTTCATATTCCCCTTGCTTATTTGTCATACATGCTTGAGTACTTTCATGATCAGTCTATCACTCTCCCTGGCCAATTTGGTTTTTCCACTCCTGCTTATCTGTGATGACATCAGCCTTTCTAATGTTTCCTGGAATGCATTTCACTCTAATAACGCCTATGAGTCCGCTGTCCTGAATCTTTTTGCTTCATACTCTCTTGAAAAACTTGTATCTTCTCCTACTTTTCCTGCTCCTCTCTCTTTGACTTGGTTTTGTGCTCTCACCCTGTTTTTTCAATTCTATTACCCCATTTGCTGATCCAGCTGCTCCTCAACATGCTCGACCTAACAGTGAATTTGTATCTCTAAATCTCTCTCTTCTTCATTTCCCATTTTTCTCTACTGGTGATTGGTACACCTTCCTTGATAAACTTATTTTTTCCTTTGCTCCTTGTTGAATAAAGCGTGTTTCTCTCCCTTTCTTTTTCTTGGTCCTTACTGTACACTCTGAATAAACTGGAATCCTTCAAACGCCGTTCTGGTCCCTCAGATTCTTTGAAAATATCTTCGCACAGAAAATGTCATCAACTTTATGAAACACGACAAAATCTCCCTTTTGTCCAGCTTCTCATTTGGATATCTTCAAGACTCGTTTTCTTTCTTCCGTTCCCTTCATTCCAACCCTGACCTCCTCAGTTTGAAATGGAACCTTTTTTCTGCTAACTCGGATATGGTGAAAGCTGAACTCTTCAATGCCTATTTTGCTTCAAATTTCTCTGATTCTGTCTCTCTGTCCTGGTCCACCTGCCACCACCCCGCTGATTCACTTATGTGACATTGTCTTCAACGCCGATGATGTTTCCCTCATGCCTAAGTTCTGCAAATTTCTTGTCTTTGCTATCCTGATGGCGCTCATCCTTTGTAATTCACGAAACCTCCTCAACTCTTTCCATCCCTTTAAAGCATCTCTTCTACGTTTGCTCCTCTAACCGTTTTCTGCCTTGCTGAAAATCATTTTGGATCTCTCCCCTGATTAAATCGAATCAGCTTCCCTCCTCATACCGCCTAATGGCTGTTTATGTTAACAATCCCGGCTTTTGAGGAGATATTTCATAACCTATTTCAAATTCTTCTGACCAAAATCCTAAGTAATTTAAACAGCATAATGCTGCATGATGTACTCATGGTTTTGGAATTACTTAAATTTTTGTTTTTTACTATATGTATATATGTTACAGTAAGATTGTGCAATTAGGAATTTCGTGAAATCCCTAAAATTTCAGTAAATTTGTGAAATTGCTATTTCATTTTAGTATTTTTCCAAAAAACATTAAGTATCTAGGTATTTGAATATTTTTTTGAAGATAAGTGAAATGCAAATTTCACAAATTCACTGAATTTTAGGGATTTCACGAAATTCCTAATTACACAATCGTACTGCAACTTATATACATATATGGGCTCTTTTGTGGTTATATTTCATCCGTCAAGATTTTGATGATTTTGCGTTTGCATGTGTGTCATTAAATTGCATTTTTCTTATAAAATGCAGAAACATGAAGTATGGCAACGAACCTACTTGCGGGCATTTCGTTTCGCTGTTTTTATTTTGCCAAAATTTAGGAATTTCCCAATATTATTTCATTTTTTGAATACAATAAGTGTTTTAGTTAATGGTTGAAGTATTCACTGAGCAAAACGTCATTACTGGTGAAGATTTAGAGCATCAACTTGTGAAAGAACGTGAGCAAAGATGTAAGAAATTGGCAGATGTATGATATTAATGATTGCTACTGTAAATTTCACTGCTCTTTTAGGACGTCGCTGATATTCACTCTATCTTCGCTACCTTAGGTGAACATACCGACGTAAGTGTTTTCTAAGAAAGTTTTGTAATTAAGCATACATTTCAGGGGCAGCGTGAAGCTGTTGAACAAGTTGATGAAAACGTTGAAAATGTTGTGAAGCATGTCGAAGAAGGCAATAAGCAGCTTTCCAAGGTGAGCTTTCATTTGGTTAGGCAATACTATTTTATGTTTTTAATTCGGCTGTAATATTTGGCGTGTCTGACGTTTTTGTTTATGTTCAATATAATCGCCCTGCATGTCAATAATTTTCTTACAGTTCAAATATAAAATATAAATAATCAATTTCATCACTGAAGCTTTTCTTTGGAATGCTGCGAATCAAGCTCAATGCTTCATCTCGAATCTGGTTGCTCGGAGAAAATTTCATCTGCCTTGAAGCTTTTCACGCATCTTTGAATAATCATCAATGTCAGAACTGTATGGTGATTCTAGAATGAGATTAACTTCTCTCGGCAATAAATAGGCATTTTCTATTGCTTAGTGTTCTGGACTGAATAAAGGAATCATGTTTTATATTCAATCGTCTGATATTTTGATAGTTTCGCCTTAGAAATTTTATCAACAAGACTGACCAATTGTTTAACATATTCATTTCATATCCAAAAGAAGTTGTGGCGCCCAATTTGACAAGACTTTCCGCATGGTCAAGCGATCAGTCAAAATT
Source organism: Hofstenia miamia (assembly GCA_900660155.1). Taxonomy (NCBI): domain Eukaryota; kingdom Metazoa; phylum Xenacoelomorpha; order Acoela; family Hofsteniidae; genus Hofstenia; species Hofstenia miamia. The sequence continues at coordinate 291,750 of CABFPE010000490.1, forward strand.
GTTCTCTTTCCAGTTCCAAGTTCCCCAGTGTGTGTTTGCAGAGATTGTCGAACATTAGTGTTTTATGCATTCTGACCTAAGAACACGTAAGCATTAGTGGTTGTTGCTGATGTGGAGCATGAACAAAAGCTTTCAAATTTTCATTGATTAAATCCACTGCATTGCAAGGAGTAGACGTGTGTGCAGATAGTTACTACATTTTGTTCTACAAAGTAAATTCAAATAATGGTGGTAACGGAAACAGCGTTCAACTGATTGGTTGGTGAAGAAACTAGTTAGGTATTTTTTTCACACACAGTGCTTTAATTCTCAAAACTTTTCAATAGGCCACGTCAATTTCGACGAAACGCTTTGCTAACATTTTGTTAAATTGTTGAGAATAACTTATGCACTGTTACATTTGTACGGATTCTGCAAATTTTTATTCTACATTTTTGTTTGTGTGTTGAGTCATTGCAGAATTTAAAAAATCTTCAGCTCTTCAGATATAGTTTGCAGCCTTTGAATTATATTTAGAAAATGTAAATGTTGCAATCGATTATACTTTTTAATGAGATTACTAGACTTTAAGATTATGGACAAAGACTGTAACCGGTATTTAGCAACCTCCGAATTTTGACTCAAAGGCACTGTTTTGATGCAAACTTGATTTCGTCAAATTGAACACAGTTTATTAGCTTGTTTATCCTCTTGAACATAGTAGTATGTTTAAACATGTTAGTTCGAGCAAAATTCTTGATTTCCAGTATATGATGCACATGGTCAGAGACAAAAGAATCTGTTGCAATTTTGCTAAATTATAAAGATGTTTCTAGTATTGAGATAAATTTGATAAATAAATAAATAGGGTTAATGAAAGCCTAAAAATTTTTGTGAATATGTTTATGATTCTTATAAAATGGTGGGAAAGCATTCATTTCATTCAAAATGTGTTCGAATTCTAGACGTGTGGTTTGTTTAATTTAAAATGAACTGAGATAAAATGCTTTTTAGAATGAGTATTTACCATTATTTATAATAAATAATGGTGAACGAGACAAAAGCTATTTACCCCAAATGTTAAAAATAAACGTGAGGTCCAACTTTTGAAAATACAAAGTTTTAATATCATTTATTTTGAGACTATCATTATTGTGTAATTATTTGGTAATTATATGCAGGACACAACAAAAGCAATAAAATATAACACAAAAGAGAAAAATAATTCGAAAACCTAAATTTGTCCTCAAAGTATCAAATCAAAATGATAGAATCACTAAATTTTTTCAAATTTTATACAGGAATTCGACTTTCCCAGACTTCTCAATATAAATGATGAACGCAATTTTCAGTATGCTGGGCACAGAATTGAAAAATGGCGCTCAACACACCAGAAGACGAGATACCGTCTGTCACCGTCTAATCTAGTTTGCAGAATTTTTGGTCGAAGCCATATTCAGAATTTAAATTTAATATTCAAAACTCGAAAATAATTCTTTACATTTATTCCCATTTCTAATTCATTTTCATTATGGCAATAATTAAACAGTTTTTTTTACCAAGAAGGAATGACAACTATTAAACGATTTTGGTAAAATTCTACTTCCCATAAACAATACGAAGAGTTAAGATTTTTTATGTTTGCGATTGATGAGAACATTGTTTAAGGTCTCCGACTATCAAATGTAAATTTCTGAATATAAATTGTAGATTTCTGAATTAAATGTGAAAATGATGCAGTTCTCTGCAATAAGCGAGGACATCAATCAATTCAAGCGTAGATAACTTTAGACCTTTATAGGTGTGGTCCAATGAATTTGTTTCATTCACTCGAATTTCCAATGATGATATTTTCAAAGAACTGTGGGCTATGGATTTCTGAATGTTATCATTTTGCATATGTAAACTAATTACAATGCAAGCTGTGTTCAACGAATTACATGTATCAATAAAATAGTTATTCCAACGTGTTTCACATGGAGTAAAAGGCTTAGTCATAACCTATTTCTTAGAGGTTTCTTGAGATAGTTTAAAACACTAACAACCCTTTGCCACTATTCTCTTCACTTCCTTTGTATCCAGCAAGTCTTTTTGACAAGATATTCAAGTACTGTTTCTGGCAACCCTAACAATGTATTTGTGGAAATTCGTCTTGCATCGCTTCTCATTTTTGGCATATTTGCCGACCGGCCTTTTTGCTTCCCATTCTTCAGTAAGGGAGCCTAACTGACCACGAATAATTTAGAACCAGAACGCTGAAGCATGAGGGTGTCCTATAGTATCTATGGTTTCCACAAGGTAAAACTTTCCATTGCAAAAGAAACATATACATTAATAACGGGACAATTTTCAAGTGTAGACTCTCCATCTATGGCAAGTGTAGCATTACGGTCTCTGATTAGTGAACTTTTTGTTTACCCTCGTCGTAAGCGTTATCAAGCAAAGGGGACGTTAACACAAGGATTTAAAATTTTTACTAGCTCCGTAAATTGTAGGTTACGCACTGTTTTAAGAGGGAAATTGACACCAATTATGTATCTTGTAATTTACTATTCGATCTGTTCTTGTTTTTTTAATGCAGAAACCATGGTAATTGCTGATTGTTGAAGTTACTTGCTTATCAAAGACCCAGTTTCATCGCATATTTCTACAACTGCCCTGCTACTCTTCTTGGTGCAATGACAGCATGGTGCTTTTTCATTTGCGCAGTAAGATTGAAAATATCAACAACCTATTTTGCAGCGAGTTCTAGCTTTACCATCCATTTCGCAAAATATAACCAAATGGGGTTCTTGGTTCTACCCATGCATTACATAGAAGAAAAGGAGAATTTTATTTACGTCAATTGATCTCATGTGAGCAGCGTACATTAAATAAATTGTTTTTTATGATATGTTTAAGACCGCTTTTATCTACTTGGCTGTTCTATTCTTGTGATAAAGTAGAGACGTAGAATATTAAGTGATTACTTCAGGTTGTGTTTCATAATTTTATGTAATTCATATATTTCATGTCAAAATTTGTGTTAATGTTGGTTTGCTATTTTTTTAGCATTTAAGCAATTTTAGGCAGTCTCCTACGCTAGTTACGGTGCTGGGTTAACATGCGCCGCAGTTGGGGGATTAATTGGCGGACCGATTGGAATTGCGGTTGGATTTAAAGCTGGATGTGCTGCTGCAGTATCAGGATCTGCTGCTGGTATGTTTATACCTTCTATGCAATTCTAATTCTCTTAATTGCAATGGTGTCATTTGCACAAATCAAAAATGATAGATTATCTTGCTACAAATTTCATTTAATTGACATTGGCTTTCGTTATAATTTATGGCTATCTGCGATCTAAATTTGTTATGTTTTTATTCTTCATGATTTATCAAATTATTGTTGCTTATGCGTATGAAACACGGAAATGCAATGAGTACACTTTGATTACATCAGCCATTAATGTGTAATTTGGTATTATTAGCTGCCTAAAACAGTGTTTTAAAGATCCTGTCGTAATACATATTTGAAACGTTAGTTTCCAGGAAAAAACTTTTATTTTTGTTTGCTATAATGATCCAAGAATATTATTTCCTAATAATCATACTAATTTTGTGCTTTAGGCTTTGGTATTGGTAATTTTGTGCTTTAGGCTTGAAATCTCATTGAAATTTTGTATCTTTGTTTTGTTAATTTTTAGTTTCTTATTTGATGTAGTTATACTTTTTGGTAATTTTTTGTGGTGTTTTTATATATATATTTATTTTCGTTAAGCAATTTAAAATGAAATGGTAAATGTTTTCTATTTTCCGTCAAATTATTTGTATGTTGAAAAATATTTTTTAAATTTATTCTAAAATTGAATACTTATTCAGTTTCATATTCTTGGAGATCATACTAAGTGTTGGTTGGATGCCAACTACTTCAACTGGATACTCAACAATTCCGCCAAACATATTCTGCCTTACAAAAAAATGAACGTACACTAAATGCTAAAGAAATTTTTTTTATATTGTTTCATCAATCGAACTTTAACCTTGTTAAACGTTTGTGTTGATTGAACAGGAATTGGAATATGCACAAGTTAGGACTATACAAATGCGTTCAATGCAGTGAAGGTACTTACCTATATTTAAATTTCCTGCTTCAAGCAACACATTAATTATATAACAAGTAAAAATCGAGAAAAATGTAAAATTCTTTCTTTAACATCCCGATTTTATCATCCTTGTAAAGATGATTTATATTTTCATTTGATTACTTAAAAATAAGATTTTAACGATTTGATAATTAAGCATGCTTAACTTAATTTGTACCAACGTCGAATAAGTCAAAATTATAATAATAATAATAATAATAATAAAAACTTTATTATAAAGATAATGGCATAGCGACCATGCCTCCAGAAAATGCAAGACTTGGACTGAGGGATTGGAAAAATAGGACTACTTACGCAGTAGTGCATGCAAATCAACTCAAATGTAGTGAATCCTATATAACTTAAAAGCAATGTGTTGAAAAATATTAAATTTTGAAACATTACAAAAGTATCAAATACTTCTTCTTCTAGTACTACAATCTAATAATCAATTTTGGTCGAGCAAACCAAAAAATCAAGCTAAAATGTATTAAATTGTTATTGAACGAGTTTACATGGTAGCAGAGAGTGGTTATGTCGTCGTCCCAAAGATGGAATCGGATCCAAAATTTGAGGATCCGGATCAGATCCGAATTTTTTAAAACAATATAGAATGTAAATAAGTATTACAACTATAAATAAACATGGACTTAAAATATATTTGTTTTTTCAAATGCGACTCTAAATTTCATAGTGTCAAAGTAAATGTTGTATTTTCTGATTGGCTAGATGTTATTAATGGTGTTTCTCAGGGTCAATCTTAGATCCCCTTCTTTTCAGTATATATGTAAACGACATGGATACGATAACTGATAATAATTTAATTCAATATGCCGATGATTCCTGCATATTTAACGATAATGAATCGATGCATTTATCAGTTGAATCTGTAGCACATAATTACAACAAATTGTCAACATGCATAAGTTACTCATAAAGGAAAGTAAAAAATAGTTTGTATTTTGCAGCGCACTGCGTCTAAAATCCATATTTCAGCATTAAATATGAATCACAATCATATTAAGGTTTCAAATGTAGAAAATTTTAATTATATAGGAGTATATTTTACTCGAAGCTAAATTTTGAATCTCACATTAATGCAATGATCCGAAAATTGGCCATGGTTCTAATATTATGTCAATGATAGTAATGCAATTGCCAACTTGTCATTATTCAATTTTTTTTTCATTAATTTATTATTATGTTATCCATTAAAAGGTTTTGAACAATTTATGGTTAATCTGTGCACAAATTTAAAACAATTTAGAAAATGTTTGTTTTCATTGGTAACATTTGTGAAAAGGCACTTTCAATACTATTTGGTAGCCAAATCAGAGATCGGATACCGGTCGGATCGGATCTACATCTTGAGAAAATTTTGGATTCCAAAATTTTTAAAAATGCGTATATTGTAAATTAAGTGAGTTAATAATCTCAATATAAGTGAAATTTTGTAATTGAATTTCATTGTTCATACAACAGGTTCCGCGGTATTCTTTCCAACAACTTATAAAATTGTTGACGAATACTTCAAATCTGAAAATGCGATTCATGTTAGCCATCATATGATAAAACAGTAAAGCAACCAAAAACATCTGTTTGTACAAACTTTCAAATGGAAAATCAGAAGAAACACAGAGAATCAAGTGGAATACCTTGAATGTTACAAGCACCTACAAAATGTAATGATGCTATTAAAACTATAATATTCTCATGTAAGATGCACTATAAGAACTTGAATTGCCAAGATCAATTTTGTTTTCAAAGGGTTCCTTATTATTATAATCACTAATACAAAAATTTTTATAGACCATACCTTTGGCATTGCAATAACAGGGCATTAATTTATTTAATGCTGCTTTTATATAATTTTATATTTGTAATCCAAACAAATATCTAATTTTAATGAAAAGTAAAATTCAAAATTTATTTTATAATTTCAAATTAGTTTGAAAAATGAATTTTTCTATCACTAATTGCAAAAAACTCTACTACAATTTTTTGGGCAGTGCGCAGAGCAGAGTTTGATGCCGAGCTAGTGTTTTGCAGGAATGCCAGGGCCCAAGGGAGGGCAGGCACCAGGCATTGCTGTGATCAAATAACCGGGCATATGTTATGCCCGCTCAAATAAAGTCTGGTATAATTATAAGATAATATGCCGTAATTATGTAAGCTTTTTCTGCTTAGAAAAAAAAATTTAAAAATTTCCCTTGAAATTAATGCTTTTACCAAAAAAATATTTAAATTTTGTTGTACATTTGCTCTTATAAAATGAAAGAAATGGAAAACATTAGTTTCTATGCATGATATTTTTAAGAATGGGATCCGGATAGTAAATTGAATATACTGAATACCTGATAATTCTGGATAATTTACCGAATACCGGATAATATATTGTTCAATTATTACTAGGGCAACCAGAAATATGCCTTTAAAAAAACAAAATATGACGTTATTTGTATGATAAAATATGACGGAATTTAGTAAAATACGCCCTAAAATATTACCATTCATTTTTCAAAATGATCAATTTAAGCAACTCTGTCAAATATTTAAAAATTTTGACTTTCTATGATAGCAGCCTTAATTAAAGCATTAGCTTGTAAACCCTCATGTATTTTGCCTGAATAGGTATGGTACAATTCTGCAATACATGTGCCTTGCAGCATCCATGAAATAACAATGTATATAGTTCCTTAGTTATTTTTTCAGCTGTCAGCACATATGGCCAGTCCCAGAAACGTGTTAATCTGTGGGTCGGGTCAACAATTAGCTAGAAATTAAACTTCTCAGAGGTTAGGTCAGGAAGTACATTAATTGACATTGAATGAATATAAATGTCTTAGTTGAAATGATTTAACGCTGTCACAATCCAGAATTAATTTTTAAGTTATTTTTTAAATTTTAATGAAACTATGCCAACATATTATTTTTATGACATTTTAGCCAGAATAACTGTATTATTCAAAAAACAAAAATATGACTTTCTATGACTTTATACAGGGTGTTCCAAAAGAAGCAGTGCAGTAGGAATATGCTAATAACCCAAAGAAACAAAACTCACAGAAACATACTATTTATTGCAAATATTCACAAATCATATACCTTATCTACTAAAGTACGATTGAGGATTGACTCGTGCAGTAAGATATGATCTACAATAACTGTTGAAAGTGTGTGCCATTCACCTGCAGACATAAGCGAGCGCGACGCTGCGTGTTTTGAAAACACACTCAAGTTTATCAGGTTTAATATTTTGAATAACCCTTGTTATTTTTTGCTTCAGTTCATCCGTAGTTCGAGGGTTGTCTGCATACACCGAGCCTTTCAATTTGCCCCACAAATAAAAGTCAGGAGGTGTTAAATCTGGTGATCGAATGTATGAAAATGTTTAGTGCACTGTTTCATTTGGAAAACCCTGTAGTTCCTATTTAACTGCACTCCAGGTCTGAAAATGACAAATTTTAAGCAGGCTGCAAAATAGAACAACAGAAAAAATGTGACTCTTATTACTTTTGGTTGCCCTAATTTTTAACGAAAAACAAACTCTTGCGAATGAAAATAAATAATTATTAAATAGAATACTTCATGATATGTCAGAAAAATTTTTTTGCTGCATGACAACTTCCATTTTTTTGGAAAAATGTAACGTTTTTCCTCAAAAATTCCATTTTGAAATTCAAGTTTTATCCCAGAATATATTATCCGATAAAATCCGGTAAACAAGTTAAATTTTACCGGATACGGGATATAATTGCCAATTTTACCAAATTCCGTATCCGGGATTCTAGCACATCCCTAGATATTTGATAGAATGGATATATTTTATAGGAGTCGTAAGAAGTTTCTCACTAAAACACAAAAATAAATAGTACTTTTGTGCATCTTGATTTAATTTCTAAGTATTTTACGTTTTTCTCAATAAATAGCGGGCGAACAGGGTCGCCCGTTCCTACCCGGTGAATTCCAACGATCGAGCGGGCATCGAGCATTGGAAGATAACCGGTCGCAGGGCGGGCACGGGCAGCGTTAAATCTAAAAATGCAAAACACTATGCCTAGCTTAGTTTTCGCCTCCTTAACCATCCTCCATATTCACCAGACCTCGCAATTGCTGACTTTCATCTATTCGGAATCGTAAAGCAGACTATGTGTGATCGCGTTTTCAGCAGCTGTGACGAAGTAATCGCGGCATCCAACTCTTTGCTCCGCGCACTGCTTTCGACTTTTTAGGAAAAAGAATTCAACAAACTCTTGCAGCGCTATGAAAAATGTGTCAAAATGAAAGGTGAATATGTAGAGCGTGCACAAAGTGTCGACGAAAACTCGGTTGAATAACTTTGATTTGTTTGTTTTTGTCATTTAATTCACAATAAAATTGCCTTTTTCTAAATCGGATTTTGTTTTAAATTTTAAGCATCTTCAATTGTATACAACTCCAGGGTAAATGTCCCAATCAAGCTGAAATTTGCACCACATGTAGCTCTAGATGGAATCATAGAATTGCCGAAGTTTCAAGTCATTTGGATTATTCACTTAAAAGTCAGAGATAAATTGTCGTTAATTTTGGAACACACCTCGTAAATTTGCGCCCCGAAAGATTCCGCATACTGATATTCAGTATGTTTTTACAGATAATAAACAACCATATTGCAAATAGAGCCACTCACTTTAATATTTTGCGAAATAGCAAACGTTTTTTCAATGGTAACAAAACCTTTCTGAATTTATGAAAAACAAAGTGGTCAATAATTCATGAGACCTTAAAACTTTTATCCTGTTCACGTTCTATTCTGAGCAGTGTCATATTATTGAGTCGAATTTCACTCAGAGCTTCTTAAATAGGTATGACAGCATCAGCCTCAAATTTGAAATTGCAGGCATAACTTTGAGTGAAATGAGCTAATTTAGACAAATGCTGACATCACAAAATTGAGAAATGAAATGAATAATTCTATATTTGATGTTATACCGACTGATGTTAACACCGCTAATTTCTATAAATATCATTCTTTGGCTAAATTGTCACATTTTTTCATTAATTTATTACAATATGAATACTGATTTGCAATGGAAGCGATTGCAATTTTCAGAAACCGAACCAAACAGAGCTTATAACTTCAACCGTTTTAAACCAAAAAACTGCAAGAGAGATCAGTAAAAAGAAATATAGAAAATTTAAATATTCATTTATAAAATCTAAATCCTTTCAAACCGAAATTAATATTCATTCACCAATTCGGTAGAAACTTTATAACCATTTTTAATGAATTCTAAGTCATTGAGGTATTTTATCTAAACACAATGACGTAATTACTTCATTTTGATATCTCGAACCGTTTTAAGCCGTTTGCAAATCATATTAGAAACAGAGGCAAAACCGAACTGAGCTGCGAACCGAATCGAACAGTTGCAACTCTGATCAAGAAGAATCACTGCTTATCTCTACATAAATACGATACAATATCTTCTTCACAAAGCTTTCCTTTGCTCCTTAACATTTAAATTGCAGTTAGGAGTTTTGCTGATCTTGCATTCATATACATCTGCTGCGACATATTTTTAGAATTTTCAGCTCCTCTTAGAGCGACAGCCATTTGAAAGGCTGGCATAACTAATTGCCATCCATTATAACTAAGCTTATCTCAAAGGCCCTTCAAATCAATACTTAAAATCCAATCAGATTGAGAATTGTATTAATGCAGAATACCATTTGATACATTGCAACTAACAATGCTAACGATAGCCTAATCTTTTGTTGTGCATATATTGTTTAATGCTTACAAATAAAAATGTAGGACTAGATTGTTAATTCGTTATTTCGCGCAACAAAATCATGCTACTGTACTATTGGAAATTCTCAATTTCCTTAAGTTTTTATGCCTCGATAGTTTATAGCAAGCAGGGCATGTGCCTCCTTGCCTTACTATAGTTATACTACTGCCTAATGCTCAGTTTGTTTTTGGGGCATTGGATAAAATTTGTTAGGTTCGTTATCTTCTGTTGAATTGATAAATTCATCTTATATTGTTCGCTCTAGTCTTCGTGTAGTGCTCAGAACGTTCCTTAGTGTTTTGATGCAGGTGTAGATTTCTGAAATTTCTTATTTCTGGATATCTTCAAGCATTCCATACCTTAATTATATATATATAATACCGAAGAATCTAACAAATATTAGTTTGGTAATTGATATTCATGAGATATAAAAAATAGCATATGTCGCATTTGTAAAGATGTCAAGCTGAGTACTGAAAATAATTCAATTTTGTATTTTGAGTATCCTAAAATCCATATTAATTTGTAAGAATTCATAATCAGTTAGTTATTGTTCAACATTCAAGATATTGTTGATTGCGTCTAGACTATGTGATTTATTAATTCTCAATGTGAATCTTTAATTTTAATTTGACATCTCAAATAAGGATAATATTGGTACTTTAGCATCACCTATTCAACTGATTAGTTCATAATGGGTTATGTTATAGGCCATCTTCCATTAAATTTAGGTAATATTCAACTAATTATGCTTAAAGCGCTAACTACAGTTTTCAAACAAATGTACATTGGGAAAATTTTTTTAATTACTGTATACTAGAGTACCCGATGATTTGAGAAAGATCCAAGATTTGCTCGTCAAATTTAAACCGAATTTGATCTAATAAGTAACAAATGAAATCCTATATTCACCTCTATCGATAGCTTTTTATTTCATTGAAATTTGAATTTGAGTTATTCAAAAAAGAAATGTTTAGTTACTTATGGACCACCCTGTATGTATGTATGTATGTATATATATAT
>CABFPE010000490.1:319565-334826 GCA_900660155.1 Hofstenia miamia
TATATATATATATATATATATATATATATGATTTCCGTTTTGTATGACCAAATGGCGACACTGGCGGATTCGTAGTGAATACCAATGTATTGACATTCAGGAGAAAACATTGCCACAACAGTTTTGAACCTTATGAGTAACAATGATAATAATTTTAAGAATCTTCATGATCAAAGTTAAGAAAATGCAGCTAATATGGCAAGCAAACACATTGGTATTCAAACAATAATTGGGCAGCAGTTTAGTCTCGTCCTGTAAGGTTTCGTTCCGCACATCTATTTCTGGTCCCACGCTTAGATTAGGTGTATTAAATTTATACAAATCGTTGGGATGAAGCAAAAGCATAACAAGTGCAAAATTTCAGTTTTGAGATATATATGTTTTTGTGTTTAATTAATCCATTGTTTTGCTGTTTTGAGTACACATGTTACACTTTTGCTCAAGATAACCGTCTCTATTATGCGTAAAAACCCAAACTGATGTTCTAGAAACAAAGTAAGACATGAAAACTGACTAACGAGCCAAAAAAGTGAAAAACGTGACAATGTGACTTGTTACACTTTTGCTCCAGGCCCACGATGTATAAATTTAAATAATTTTGGAGATATTAGAGACACAATTTAGTTTAACAAAGATAGTTCGAATATTATAGCAATTGTTATATCTAAGTGAGTTCCAGATCTTTTTTGATGAAGCAGGAAACTAATAGACACATCCTTAAGTAAATGCATAAAGTACAGTTCCAATTTCATGTTTTAAGAAGGTTTTATTGTAATTGTATCTACTTTATCATCAATAGTAACGATATTTTGATTCTTTACTGGAGCACACAATACTTCAGCATTTGAAGAAACGTATAGAAACTTGGATATTTTAATCACTGCCATCTAAATGCAACCCTTTGCCAGAATATAATCAACTATAACATTAATAGTTGTTGACAGAAAACAGACAATGCTCAGCAGATTCCTGAATCTTTACTTCAGTTAATACTCAATAACTCATTGAATTTACAAACATGTTTTTTATTCAAAATATTTACAAAAGCAAATAGATGCTCGGCTTGGTACGTTAGAACTCGGCTTGTTGACAGGTCTGGTAGTAATAATTGTATTAATACCTGTATCAAATACATGTGTGACTATATGCGTCAATGGATGAGTGATTCTATGATATTAAAGAAGACAAGTTCTCCACATGAAAAAGAACAGAGAAGATGCCTTTTTTCCATGCAAATATTTACGAAATACTACAGAAAAGTGTTACAAGCTTTTAAATTTTGTTGTAAACTGCATGCTATAAGTGAAAGAATTTATGTAGATTGAACCCAATTTTTTAAATTTATTTTATACTAAATATGGAATTTATAAATAACGATGTAGAAGGGTTAAGGCAAAACTACATAATAATTGGAATGCTGCAATCTGATCCAGCAGAATTTTCTTGTTTTCCTTCAAAATACGTTTCTTATAGTCATATTTTAAATGTTTGTTAAATGACAAGAAGAGCTACATTAAATTATTTTGAGAGAGCCACAAAATTATGAGCCTCATTGAAAGGTTCTATTTGCTACCCGCGCCAAAAAACATAAAAATCAAAACGAAGATTGAAAACTACATTAGTGTATCAAATAATGTGATATTGATGAGCAAATAATATTTTTGTTATCGAGGACGCGAGGGAGGGGGGGGGCAAAATAATCACAAGCTACCATGCCCCCTGGCCTTTCCTTAACCACGGTTTTGTTTCTGAGTGCTTCTTAGTGCATTCACACGGTCATTATTGGGTGGAAGATGTTCTTTCTTGAATAGATTATTGTATAAAATCCACTTGTTTCATAAAGAACATTGTGGCAAAACGGGTTTACAAAATACTAGAGATCAGCATGATTTACTGCATATTTTCCTTAAATAAGTGGATTAAATGATTATTGTAGTATTCAGAAATATTAGAAAATTTGAATTATAATGAACAATCTATGTTTTATAAGCCTAACGCTGGGTATTAATTTGTGTTGAAAACCACTTAGCAAAGTCTTTAAAAAATTAACAAAACAATGGTGATAAATATGACATTGTTTCCAATTTTTCAAAATATATTATCAAAACAAAAAAATCAGTTCCATGCTATCCCTTAATCTACTAGACCATCATCAAACCTTATGAAAATGAGATCGACATTATTAGATAACATAATATTGTTTTGCTAATGACCCTCTTATACATTTCAAAGTATGTAGTCAGAGATGAAATCCTTTAAACAATTTGGTGGAAACTTAAAGAGTAATACGAAATTTTCTATACATAGTTTTACGTGTATTTTTATAGGATGCATATTTTTTGCTATGTTATATTCTTCAATAAAATTGGAATTGTTTTTGTTAAATAACCTTTTTGTACCTATAACTATAATAAGAGCTTAGAATGTCGCCTTAAACTAAGTTGGGAATTTAACAATAAAGTAAAAAGTGTCCATATCGCCCCGGTCTACCCTATTCTACATTGGGCCCCTCAAATTTTTTTCTATATCCTCCACTAGTGCAATACACAAAATTGTAACTATAAGGCCTAACCACATGCAACATAATGCATTTACTCTGTTCTACACAGTGATTTTAATGCAAAAATTAAGTTCACATTATACTTTTATGCAACAACAAATCTGTATATCACTTGTCTTGATTATTTTATTCAAATGTGAATGATTTTGATGTTCTATCTAATGGAGCACTGGATGAACAATAATCAGTAATTTCAAAATGTAATTGCAATTACAAATGCATTGAAACTGTTTAAATATTAACAATTTCATTTATATTTATCAAGCATTGAAGTTTTACCAGCCAATTTTCTTTTTGATATGAAGTGAATGGTGTTCACCACAACTTATCAATGGACTTAGCAGTTAGCACCCATTGACAAGATGATAGTAAGAAAAAAAATATACTGGTACATAGAGACAAACTATTTTGCTTATCCATTACACGAAATATTTATTGCTACGGAATATTTCTGTCGTGAGATGGCGTACGAAAATTGATTTCACATGCTATCATAATACATGGGATAAAAATTATTTTTAGTGATTGCTCTAAATTGGTATGCATTTTTATACCATCACGAAATATTTCTGAATGACGAAGCAATGTGCATTGTAGTGCTGCCTTTCTTTAAAGGAAATGTTTGCTAGATTTTGGGGCCATTTTCATTTTATTCAATCATATATTTTCTTGAGATTTAATGCCAGCATTTAATGCCAGAGTAATTTAGAAAAATCACTAAAAATACTTTTTTCTATGATTTCTCAAGAAAATATATAGGCGAATAATATGCAAATTGCCCCAAAATCTAGCAAACATTTCCTTTAAAGAAAGGCAACACTACAATGCACATTACTTTGTCATTCAGAAAGATTTTGTGACAAAGTAAAAATGCAGGTCAATTTAAAGCAATTGCCAAAACTATTTATGCCATGTATTAAGATAGCACGTGAAATCAATTTTGTACACCATCTCATGACAGAAATATTTCATAACAAAAAATATTTCATGTATTGTCAAACTTCAGAAATTGAAGATCACACTGGTGGTCGTAGCCCAGACAGATTCAGCTTGATTTTGTTACCATAATTTATTAATTCTAATAGGCCTTGAATAGATTTAAGCTCATTTCAATATTTGTTTGCAATAGCAACCTATATTGTGACAAGTTATTTTAACTACACATAAACTAACATTGCAGAATAACTTGTAAATTTTGAAAATTACTGCCCAAAAACAGCAAATTTTTAAATTTAGTGAACACTACAGGTTTTCCCATTTGAAAATGACCATTTCTCAAATGAAAATTACCATTTGTTTGCATTTTATGGAGAAATTTGAGCAGTATGTGTTAACATACTACTAATCTTCCGTGTGAGAAATATGATCTCTGTGTATGCATTTATTCTGTATATGACAGTACTCAAGAAATTATTACCTTGAAAGAGATTAAGAACAGCGCCACAACAAAAATTTGATAGCTAGCTCAGATAGTTAAAACACATTTAGTTAATTCCACATAATATATCAATGGAATAGCTTTTATCTGTACACTGCCATATTGGAAAGTTAGGCAGTTATGTATATTGTATTCTCTACTAGGTGCAACTTTTGTCAAGACATTTTAATTAAAATATAATATTTCAGAGTTAGTTAGCAGAACCACATTTCATTTTCAACAAAAATAATTTACATTTTTCTTAAAAAAAATATATTTAAAAAAATGTGTTATTTGAATAAAATGCATGGTTACTTTAACCAATAAATCCAATGTAACATCATTTGCAAAACATTAAAACCAAAATCACATTTTAAAAATTCAATTTAATTGATTAACATTGAATTTCTATTTAATAAGCAGCAGTTGATACAAGTTGGCTCAGGTGGAAGGTGTTTTTTTAAACTGGGTTGTCAGGTAATTTAATATTGTTGACATTAATAACTGAGGGAAAGGATTATAGGTATTAGTGCTATATGCAACAATTATATGGCAGGCTACATTTAAATGTTTTGCCACATGACAATGAATAGCAAAGCATTTAGTTTTCCCACCAATGGTTAGAAGTTATGCATGAAAACAGATTATTGCATATTTTGGCAACATTACCATTTCAAACCTAATATTCACTGAGATTAATCTAATCTGCCTTTAACACTAGTTTACACTCAATAATTTTTTTTCAGATTGTAACCTGATTTATTAAACTTTTTGTCATGGTAAGACATCATATCTGTTCAGAGTTCAAGCAAATTGAGAATATTTGTGTTCTTAGTATTATATTATGTTCTAATTATTTATTAAATTCAAAAAATGTTTGGACTTACACATGCAATCTAATTTAAAGGATCATTGTTGCAATCACACATCATAGACATTGTTCCTTATTTCTGGTTTTTGTATTAATTAAATTTTGTTAGCAATAAATTTGCATGACTTCTATTATTGTAAATGTTTGTATTACTGTTTGTATATTGTGCATTGGTACAGCTGCACTCCACAACAAATGTATTATTTTAACCATAAACTGCCTAATAAATTATTGAAAAAATGCTTATAACTTAAAAACAAATAATAGTATAATACAAATTTTCAAAACTTTATTAAAGCATGTTCCCTAATAGATGGCTCCGCCTCACCATTTCAACATTTTCTAATACGTTTTATTAACTTTTGAAGTGTAGGAAATGGTTTTTCCAAAATGACAACAGGCTATTTAATGCTAAGAAATCAGTTATTTTGGAATACTTCATTTTAGATGGAAATTTCAGCAACAAATATTTCCAAAACATTGTTCAGAAATGGATTCACATTAGCAAATATCATATAATTATTAAATATTTTTGATTGTTTGAGTTTACTAAATCAGAGTTTATCTATGTTATTGTACCAGACCAAAATCATGGCAGATGGCAGTACACAGTGTGGCAAAATTTGTGCAGCCCAATTTGGGCAGTAAATGAAGGTTGGCAGTAAATTAAGAGGTGCTAAATTGATGTTAAACTGTATACAGTTGGACTTTATCATTAATATATATTAAGAATTGTGTTGCACTAATTTTATATACATTTATTGTATTTAATATTTCATTATTTGAGGTTTTGATAATATTGACTCCAAGAACAAAGATAATACAAATATCATAAAAATGACATTTCAACCAGATATTGTATTTGGTGAATATGTACATAAAACAGGCACTTCAGCAATATTTTTAGGCCAAAGCCTGGAATAATCATTAGGAAATTTTTAAATACAGCATAACCTCAATTTGGTAGCCTTAAATTTTTGGCATGGCACAAACATCAATTTAGCACAATAATAAACCAAACATACATTAGTAGCTATATGATGTTGCATTTATATATCTGCCAATGTGAATCAATTTCTGAACAATGTTTCAACCATATTTATAGCTGAAATTGCATCTGAAAAGATGCAGACCAAAACAAAAAATTTCTTAATTAGCCCAATGTCCTTTTATAAAGACAAACCAATTTTCTACATTTTCAAAAATCATTTGTTAGGGAATTTTGAAATCAAAAGCCAAAGCTCTGAGCACATACAGCACAATCTTGATTTAGTGAATCCTGATTTAGCACCTAAATTGGCAGGTACAAGGCAATTTCAATTGAAAAACTACACCACCCTCACCTACTGCCATCCACCATGATTTTGACCTGATATCATATAGGTAAACTCTGATTTAACATCATCATAAGCAATCAAGCATATTTTAGTAACTATATAATGCTGCATTATTTTCAAATGTGAATCCATTTCCTTTGATATACTAAACCTATGTGCTTTCCCACTTGAATAAACTTTAATTTATTGTGTTTTGGTTGTCTAATGATAGACTGTTGGTCACAAATTCAACATTTAGAAAAAGATTGCAACTAAGCATAGTGCAAAAGAAAAAGTTGTTTGTATTCTAAGACTAGTATAACAACTCAGTTACAGGTGGGATTTCATTTTTCAGATTGGTCGAAGTACATCACAAAGATCATTTGGCAATATTTTATACTTTGAAAGCAAATGGCTAATTGTACATGACAACAATGCACAAGTTCTTTGCAAAAGGAACTTAAAGAGCTGTCTTTTTTGAAAATAGAAAATAATTGTTTGCATGGTTTCAACACAAGCTATCACAAAATGTTCCAATAACAGAATACATATTGACAGAAAAGGTAAACATGTTGCTGACTCAATGGCTATCTCCAATTTTAAGGCATCTAATGGTTGGCTGTATCTCTTTAAAGGGTGCCATAATATTGCATTGAAAGCCATTAGTGGTGAATCAGCAGTTGCTTCAATAAATGATATCAATCTAATAGAATAAGCAAAGTGAAACACACTAAAATAACTTATTGCCTAAAATGATGGTTATATTTTTTCAATAAATTTGAGTTACACAACATTTTAAATTAGGAATGGTGATACATATAAAAGTGTAACATGTACAGGTATAATATGCACAACCCAAATTTATCACCCACCTTGCATAGCACCAAAAAATTGTTGGTGTAAAAAGAGTAGCACTAAATCAAGGACATGCTCTACTGAAATGATGTCACACACATGTATTGTACAAGTACAGGATAAATTTTCAACACAGCTAAAAAAATATTTTATTGCTTAAAAAATGAAAACTTATAAGAACATTTTCAAATTTTAATGAACAAGGAATGCAATTTTCTGTCATTTTGTAGGTTTTTAAATGTCCAAGCCTAATACAGTAGAATTTATATTTATCAGCTTCACATATATTAACAATTAACTGATATCAACATATCCATTGCATTAAAAATATGCTTAAAATATTTACATGTTAGCATTACCCATATTTACAAATCCAGCTGTTTCAGAATAAAATATCTTTCAGAAATTTTAAAAAAATAAGCCACCATTTTTCCACTCTGTTAGCAGCCTTGTGAATAGCCTGATAAACTAGTAGTAAAACCAAATAAGCTTACCTGCATCTATTTTAATTAGCTTGGTTTGCAATGCAAATTTATTATTTTCATTGATATAATGCTCAAAACCAATTATATTTGGTGATACTAAAGAGCATTTGTTTTTGATATTATTCTGATGTAGATGTTACTACATGATAACAGGACTGATGGACAACATCAAAACTGTTTTGACTAATAAAACACTTTAATGTTAAGCTTTTTTACCCCATAGGACTGCTGTTTTTTATCCATATATTTATGATTGTTTTGTTCTTGTTTCAATTAGAAGATATACACTAATGTGAATGCCAAGTTCACATACATTGACATTCACCTATATCAACATTGATTGAAATACTTGTAGAGTTGTTGAAATATGCAAATTCTACTGTAGATATACTTGATTTTGCTAATCCAAAAATCAAATAATTGCAGAGCATTGGGATAACTTTGAACACATTCAATAGAAGACTGCCATCAAAGTTGTAAATATAGTTGTGAAACTTAATGCAGCTGCTTCATCAATTCAGTAGTTAATTGAGCATACCCAGACAATCGAAACTTTTCAAAAATGGAAAGATTTATAAGTAATTACAGTTAAATTGCAAAAAAATATAAGAATTATAAGACATCAACAAAATTATAAGTATCTTATAAGTAGTTTATAAGTAATGTTATACACAATTAAGTTACTTATAAGTTTTTCCATGTGCAACTTACAAATCAATTTTGGAATAGAGATATATACTAAGCTTATAAACTTAAATCAATTTTACTCCACTTCCATGAGAACTTTGTTTTGGACGATTGTAACCAGTTTTATAAGGTAAATTAGGGATCAATTCAAAAATGTTGAAGGCCATCTTGTGTTGAGAATGTTATCAACAGTTGATTATCACTATGGATACATTTCACTATTATTGGTCTCTTCACGTATATGTCAAATAGCCTATAATAAATTAATAACTTTAAATTTTGAATTACAAATTGATATTAATATGATCAAATGTATGTTTTAGCGAAAGCATAATCGATAACTAGATACAACAACTATTATATGTATAGTTTGTAAATTTTATTTTATTAATGAGTTGAGTATTAGAATCTTCGTTATTGAAATCTAATTTGGTGATTGGGAAAAATCATGCCGGAATATTCTTAGATAACGTTTGAATATTGTATTGGTAAATATGCTTATAATTATATCCTTTGCTTATCAAATCATTCGTTAATTAGATTAACATGAAACGGCAGCGGCATAATTTCAGAATTGAATGCCTGTATAGTAGACGGAAGAGTAGAGCTTTTCAAAATCAAAGTTCTGACTCTACTGCATCACCATCAAGTAGTAGTAGTGATAGTGAATCGTATGCATTTAATGAACTACCTCGTTGCTCTACGCCAAAAAAACATTCTACAAACGTTAAAGTTAGTGAGTTGTTTAAAGAGTATAATTTTGAAGACATTTATCAAAAGCTTGATGAAAGCCTTAGTGAAACTAACTCTTCAGCTTTGCAATTTAGCAACTCCAGCTCTAGCAGTTCATCAAAAGTTATTGATGAAACCTTAATCTCTCGTTTTTCGGAAATTACTGTAGTTGAATTCTTATCAACATTAAATGAAATGGCTTGCAAGCATTCATTAAGCAATGAAAGTGTTAAGGATATACTATCTCTTGTTAAGTCGTGTTTACCATCGGAAAACAATTGCCCTTCTTATTACTCTTTTAGGAAAATCTCAAATGTCAATTTGCTAAGCAAATCAAACTTTTTCAGTTCTGATGATATAGAATATTGCGTTCTAGAAGTTAATGCGTTATTAAAAGAAATCGTTTCTCGAAATTTTAATCAACTCATTTTACATCACTACATTGTTAATTCTAAAGGGGAAAGAGAATATAATTTAAAATTATCATTAAATACTGACGGTATTCGTGTTTTAAAATCTAGAAGAAATTCATTATGGCCAGTTTGGATTCAAATTTTAGACTTACCATCTGTTTTACGCTTTTCATATTGCAATACAGTTCTTGTGGCGGCAAGTTTCCGAATGAAAAAACCCGATTGGACTCTTTTATTACCAAAAGTTGTTGGTTCACTTCTAAATCTTAAAGAATTTGGCATTGAACTATATATTCAGAATATATCATATAGATTTAAATTTAAAGTGCAAATGTTAGTTGCCGATCTACCAGCTAGAGCTTCTATTCTTAATATGAAGCAATTTAATGGAAAATATGGATGTACGTTTTGCTTGAGTGAAGGTTTAGTTGACAATAATCGTCGAATTTATCCGTTCGAGCCGTATATTAAGAGGACTTGTGAAGATTACATGCAATGCATTGAGTATTTTGATGAACACAATGAAGAAAAACATGGCGTAAAAGGAATCACAATGATTTCTTCATTAATCGAGATTCCTGACAATGTAACAACTGATTCAATGCATTCCGTCTTTCTTGGCGTCTGTCGACAACTAGTTCACTGCATTATAAAGATTCTGTCTAAAGCACAAACGTGTAATACAAAAAGACTTCAAAACATTTGCTTTGCTCCTCCAAAAATGTCTAAACGTTTGCGTGGTTTTAATCAAGTCATGCATTGGAAGGCCATTGAATTTAAAAATTTTATTTTGTATTGGGGAATTCCTGTGTTATGGGGAAACATTCCAATTAATTATTATATTCATTTATCTTTGCTGTCATCAGCCATTACAATACTTTCTAGAACTTCTTCTGAAGAAATGTTGATGAAAGCAGATGTAATGATTCAACATTTTTGTAGAATACTTCCTGATTTGTATGGAATTCACTCTCAGACATATAATGTGCATTCCTTGAGACATTTATTTGAGCAATGTAAAGCATTTGGTCCACTCCCAAACACATCTTCATTTTCGTTTGAGTCTGCAAATTATCATTTAATTAGAAGTATATCTAGTTCACGAGAAGTCTTTAAGCAAGCAATTTCTCGATATTTGCATCAGTTTATTTTACAAAGTAAACCCCAAGGTTGTTCTAAACCTGTATGCACTGAAATTTCTGAAGCTTGTGTATCCATATTAAAATCGCATTCCGTAATGCCAGTTATTGGAAACCAATATAATTGTTTTCAAGGTTGGACGAAAATTTCGCCATTTGTTATAGTTAGGCCTTCAACTTACAATCACCCTTGTATTGTGAGATATTCAATGCAGGAAGAGGAAAAAAGGGGATTTGTTATGAAAATAATTCTTCATGATTGTAAAAAGGTACTTTATTTACTTATTTCGAAATTTTATTATGCAATTTAGATCATTCTTATACGACCAATTTCTTTGAAGATTTTTTCAGGGAATGATATTCCTTCAACAGAATTTTTATCATTGGGAATTCGTCCATCAGAGTTTATAGCAACCAATCATTTTATTATGGATGAAGAATATTTCAATGATGCAATAGATTGTGTGAAGGATGTCGCTTTAATTCTTTCTAATTGTATTGTTTTGAAATTTCCCAACCATACTGTAATAAGCGATTTTGAAGACTATTTTGAGCATGATTAGTTAATGTGTTCTTTAAATTCTAATACACAATTCCCATATTGTGTAATGGATTGTATGAAGGATGTCGCTTTAATTATTTCTAATTGTATTGTTTTGAAATTTTCCAATCATACTGTAATAAGCGATTTTGAAGACTATTTTGAGCATGATTAGCTAATGTGTTCTTTAAATTCTAATACACAATTCACATATTGTTTTTTGTATTTGATAGCCGTTATTGGCCATCAAATATAAGTCGAATGGAAAGGAATGAGATGATAGTATCAGATGTAATTGAGATGGTCATCAATGGAAAAGTCGTGAAAGCACAGCTTGTACCAAAAGGTATTTAATTGTTT
Organism: Hofstenia miamia; assembly: GCA_900660155.1. Taxonomy (NCBI): domain Eukaryota; kingdom Metazoa; phylum Xenacoelomorpha; order Acoela; family Hofsteniidae; genus Hofstenia; species Hofstenia miamia. The sequence goes on from CABFPE010000490.1 coordinate 330,942, forward strand.
TATTTTCAAAAGAAAGTGAATTTAATTTGTTTTCAAATTATTTTTTCATTTAAAATTATTTTAATAATAGGCTTAACTGTGGAAGAACTCGAGAAGAAGCAAGATATACTTGAAAGAAAATTGGATAGATCGACTTCATTTCACGTTGATTCTTTCTTGAATGAAACATGTATAACAGATTGCCAAACTCCTTCTCAATTCCAAGCGACTACCTCTCAGGACAATGAGAACATTTCACAATCTTCTGTGAATACTGGTATGCGATAAAATAATTATTTATATTTATATTCATATTAGGTAGGTCAAATATCGAAATGCAACTACTTGCAGCAATGGAACGGAACAATGAATTGTTCGTAAAGTTGACAGATGTTCTCTCTGATTTAAAACGAGAATTGAGAAAGCTGAGAACAAGGCAGCTTTCTTTGAATACGGTTAGCAATAATGCTTTATACATATATTTTAAGTTCATATAATATATATATATATATATATAATATTGCTAAGTCTTATGTTTAGCAACAAAAGTACAAGCCTTTGAAATTTCTTTTTTCAATTTATGTTGTGGTTGCTTTTATTAAATTTGCCATTTTCTTTTTTTACTTTTATTTTCATTGTTTAAATAATTATTTTATATATAACGCGTTTAGATAGAACCATCTTGTTCTACATCAAACCTAGAAAGGTCTGAAATGCGTGAAGTTGTATATTCCGGAAAAAATTTAATGGATTTGCCTGGAAGCCGACCCAGTGTGTTTGCTCTTCAGGTTGCACGCTTCTTATTTAATGAAGATGAGCTGGCCAATGGCATTTTAAGCCCTCGGAAGAAAACGTCAAAGCAGCGAATACCATTATCGCCTAATAGGAAAAAGCTTTTAAAGTGTACGTTGAATTTATATTGAAATTATTATTTAAAATTTAGTAGCAGTAAGCCAGCGTTTTCCTAATGTAATTGATAGCTGGGAGCAGTCAAGAGCTGCTGTTAATCAGCTTGGTAGAGACCTCAAATTCAATAAGAGATCTACAGGTTTGTATTCAGTTCATAGGCTTGTCTTAGAAGTAAAATTTATAGATGCTAGATAATGATAACTATATTCTTACAAGTGTGTGTTTGGTATTCTACTATCTGGTGTTTTAACAATGTATTTTAGATTCCACGCAATAAATGAATGAAGAAACATTTTTTGTATATCTTTGTTATAAGTTGGTTGTCGTTCTTAGTTTGGAAATATACGTTTTTGTTTCAACCTGTTTGTAAAAGTATTTTGTAATTTTGTAGTTGAAATTTCCAATGTAATATATTCAACTGGATAGATTTGTTAAAATTTATTAGTAATTTTGAATGAATTCGTATCAACTTTTGGCAAATGAATAGCAATTTTACATTTTTTATTCTTTTTAAACTTAAAATGCCTATTAATTTGTTAATTTTTAGCTCTCCTAAATAAAGTTTACCTTCTTATCTTGGTGATTTATTACATTCCAGTTTTCCGAAAAAGGTTGATTTTATAGTTTTAATTTTCACATGATAATTTTTAGATGAAGTAAATGAAAAATTGACGCAACAGAACTTCCTAATAGCATATTGGCAAGCATCAACTTAAACATATTTACTGTAATTACAATGCAAAATTGCTATTCAATGTATTGCCAAATGACTGCTTCAGTATGAATTTATGATATTGATGTTCGTTTTTTCCACATAGCGTAGAACTATACTATCAAACATTTTAAGATAATATTTGTTTGAACAATTTTATTGGAAATTTTAAATTTTGGAAATTTTTTAAAAAAAAATTTTGTAGTAAATTAATTTACTTATAATTACATATAAGTAGAATTTTTATTCTTATAAATAACTTATAAGTAAAATGCATTACTTGCAAATCCCACCAAAACATGCAAGTGACTTATAAGTGACTTATAAATATTTGTGTAATACTTATATTTATCAGTTTTGCAAGTTTCAACTGTCTGGGTCAGCTTCACACCAAGCACAATCTTAAATCTCTTTAACCAAACCAAATAATGTAGATAAGATAGGAACAAATATAATTATTGCAAAACAAGCAATGAAATTGGCCAAGTATGTAATTATATTTGGGGACATGTTCAAAATACAATAATTTGTGACAATACCCTTCTGGAAATTTAATATATTTGTGATTATGTTTACAAGTTTCTTTAGGTTAAGGTATCAATTTTTGCAGATTGCATGCTTTGTGAATTGGAAATTTCACTAAACTTATGAAGTATGAAGGTACCCATGTCAAAATGTTGCTAATGCAGAATTGCCCTGAAGCAATATTTAGTCAAAGGATTCCTGCATTTTATGGCTTGAAAAAAAGAAAAATGGTGTCCATCTAAATATTATAACTGATGATTTCTACTACAAGTTAATAATTTCAGTAAAATATTTTTAAATTACATGCTTTCCTTTATTAACTATATTTAGTCCAATGAATAGTGATAGTTATATAATACAAAAGAATTATATATATGAAACAATTTCACTGAAATATCTCTAATGCTGTTTAACCAATTAGCCTTATACCAGTGTTGTAGTGGAGAAGGGGGGTGGGGCTAAGCCCCCTTGTTAAATTTATTTCAGGCTCAACCCCCTTTTGTCTCAGGATCAAAATTACTGAAATTTAACATTGTCACCCAAAGAAGATTGATGAGAAATTTCAACATTCTTTAACTTTAAGCAGATTGATGAAGATTTAAAATGACATACAATTTGCCCAAATTTTCAAAACAATTTTCTCCAAGTCTATTAGGGAAATTGTAAATTGTTAAATATGGATATAACTATTAGTAAGCATGCTTTAAAAATGAAATATTTTTCCTATTTTTCTTTGAAAATGATAATTTTTTGAAAGTTTTAAACTCTCTCAATACTTAATTTGCAGCTGTGAGAAAGTCTAAAGCAAATGCAACCAACACTTGCACTTCAATTATTTCTGTGTATGTATATGTGGAGAAGACAATGTTCAATCTTGTAGACTTATAGATTAATTCATTTTCTGAAAACAAGGTGTGGAAAAAATTTGAATTTTTCAAAATCTTTACCATCATATGAAGGTTACATTCCACTGAATGTAACTCCTATATACAAGTAAATGTTGATTTTAATAGAGCACCCAAATTTCTTAAATTCATTGAGAGAATATAAATGACACCTTATTACAAAAGTTATACTGAAATAGTTCTTGTATTATATTAACACATTCCTAACAACAAAACTAGTAGGTGACACTCAATGCACTAAGTAGTAGATATTGCATATTGCATACACAGTGGCACTTCATAAAAAATATTGTACCAGTACTCTTCATATTTGTTGTGGAAAATTGCAGCACACTAGTTTTTAAGTATTGGTTTATTCCAAGTGAAATTACCTAATGGTTTTATGGGTCACATCCCAGATTTTTTTCCCAGATTTTTTCCATATTTACACCATAGGATGATTTCAATAAAATAACACTATCCTGAAAATTTCAACTTCATTCCTTTTGTGGTTTAAACATTATGGCTCTTTGAATTTTGACCAAAATTTGTAAAACGAGTAGCATTTTTAAAAACCAGAGATATTAGATTTGTTCTTACAAAATACTGTAATATCAGGGAAAATCAGAGGATATTTAGCTCACTTAGAATTGAGAACCAACCTTCAAACTTTCTAAATTAAAGACTATACTTTAATCTACTAATGTGCAAAATTGTAGCTTCTGTTTTAACTCCATTCACTTCACTCTGTGCTCTCTGAATGAGTACATATTTTTTATTTTTTTCCATATAACACTTAAAATAGAGGCTGGTACAGGGCCTAGAGCATTATACTGGCTATACTTTTAATATTTACTATATGTTAACACTAGAACC
>CABFPE010000490.1:361441-408490 GCA_900660155.1 Hofstenia miamia
TATATATATATATATATATATATATATATATCTTTGTAGGGTTTCTCGTTCCCAAAAGGAATTTATTGATGACAATATGCACGGGATTTTACCAAGATTCAGGGTTTAGGTTTTTGGTCTTGTATTTACAAACGCAATATTTTTTTAAATTTATAAACAAATGTTCTTGTAATCTTCAATGTAATTAATATTATTGATGATTGCATTGCTAAGGCAATCTAAAGATGTGCAGGATATGCAGTTATGTAGCATGCACAAAACCTATCGTTTTAAATGTTTACAAATATTGTAACTGCTCATAATAGCATAAAAAATTGTGTATTTGAATTTACAGTTACTTAAGGGTTTCCTACTGCCTTCTAGTTGCTGTTTCAAATTTTTATTTATTGAAGTAATTTACTAAGTTATATTTAGCAGTTATAAAACCCCCGTCTAAGAAACGTCCCATTGGATGTAAAACCGTTTTTGTCGGAGGTCTTCCAGAACGAATGAACAAAGATTTGATCGCAGAAATTTTCCATTGGTATTTAACTGATTTTATAGAATTCTTTATACTTGCAGCTAACTACTCGAGAAAAGACTTTGTTTTTATACAGATTTTTTACTTTTTAAAATTAGATTGGTTTTGGGTCTAATTTGGATCTTACTCCATTTTTTCTGATTGATGAATACAACGGTTAGTGAGTTTGAAGGAATTAATTGTTTTTAATCATTTGATGAAATCTCAAGTAGTTTAGTTCTTCGATAAGTCAGTTCTCGACTTTGCTATTTGACTCAGCTATTACTGTTAACAGCGATTGTAATTGGGTAACTCGCATTCTACTCACCAAACATTGCTAATTCTAGTTATTTTATAACTGGAATAACAAAATTTGGCTGCGTTATATAATACATATTTTATCATTCATAACTTTTTCAGTTGTAATTCATAACGTAAGATAACAGAAAATATCTATATTTCAAACGTCTTTTAATATATATTTAGAAATATGTTGTTGAATTTTCCTTTTTGATCCGGGTAATCGATCCACAATCTTGTTGCATAAACTTTTCATTCAATGATCATATCTGGTAGAAGATAGCTTTTATAAGCTAACGTTCTTGCGTTATTTCAATTCGTTGGGTTTTGACAATTGTCTTCAGTAATCCTTTCTAAAACCCCAAATACAATAGGCATATGCTATTTTCGGAATGATCATTATCATATAAAAGCGTCGCAGTTTTTTTGGAATAACCTTGAGCTTTCAAATTGTATCTTTAATATTGTCCATTTTATAAAAATGTTAGAGATTTATCGTTATAGTGAAGGTGACCGTTGTAATTCAATTTTTAAGGTATGATTTTTTATAGAATTATTAATGGGATCAGCATTGAATTTCTATTTCTCATAATCGATGTTTTAGCTGTGGTGCCATAAAGCAAATTCGAATGAATTCAAAGAATTTTTGTCATGTTAATTTCTCTTCAGAAGATAGTGTAGATTTGGCTTTGCTATTTTCAGGCAAGTGTTCTTGGATTTCTAAAATCGACAAAAGAAAGTACATTTTCGTGTGGTGTTGTGCCTGGTAGAATTCTTATTGTAATTTTAGGTTGTCGTTTGCGCCTGGAAAATAGTAATCTACCGAGCATGACTGGAAGGTTACACGTGGATTATGCAACTGCGCGAAGTGATCAAGCTGAATTTCGCAAACAGCTATTGTTGAACGAGAGAAGAGCAGAAAACTTTAAAAATCCAATTATGATATTTTCAGATTCTAAGGCCATTGAAGTTATGGAAGATCTCAAGTGTGAAAGTAAACATCACATGTTGTATTATAGACTTTAGAAATGTACAACAAGAAATTAACACTTGATATTTATATATATATATATATATATTGTAATTGTTTTCTTAAAAAATTTTTTTCTGAAAAGAATTACTTATCGTGCTCAGGGAATCAAAATTTGATTACCATTATCCCTATAAATTAGTTCTTTCCAAATTTCATGTTTCCTCAAAAATGAATAATTTGTAATGCATTGCTTCTGAAAAATCATTTCACAGACATTACATAATGTAATATGTTAAATGAAGTTATTTTAGCAGCGTTGCGGTTTTGCAGTGCAGCTCAATTAGTTCGAGGTTGGTTTAATCGCGGTGAGTGCACCAGTGGCAGAATGAGTTATTTTTATTCATTTCTGCAATCTATTAGCTCTCGTGGTAAATATTTGTCAAATTTGCTGCAGAAAATGGAACATGAATCCGTTGCGTTTAAGGATCACTTTCGTGCTCGTCATCATTCAATACATCAACAGTGTAATTATTTAGCAATTTAGTTTTTAGCCAAATAATTTTTTATTTAATAATCATACTAATAAAAGGATGGGATGCGCAATGAAGGAAAAATTTTTGCCAATCTTTATTGCTTAACACTAGAAAGCCCGAGTGGTCGAATTTGACTACTTTGCACATCTTAAATGCGTTTGTAATACCTCATGTAATAACAAATTTAAATCGAAAAACAGCTTTATTTTGTTCTCCTGACACTTTTCTTTCATTTGCTTTTGTTTTCATTAGTTTCGTTGGAGTGCATCAATTCTCACTACTGCATGAATTTAAGATATAGAGTCGTTGGGCTTTCTAGTGTTAAATTGCGATGTATAGCTATATCAATTTGTTCAATAGTCATGTGTGATTAGTTCGAAGTTTGCTGTATGCATTCATATATATATATATATATATATATATATATATATATAAGTGTGTCTTGCGCTAACTATTTTGGTGACGCGTACACCTGGTGCTAGAAAAAGTACTAGTTTAGCGGCATTTATAAAAATTATAAATGATAAATTGCTTGATCGTTCCAAATAGGCACATCTTCAAATACCAGGTGTTCCTTCATTCTGTACAGAGATGACTAAAAAACACTAGCTATAGTTTTTGCCTGATACGCACACAGTGTTCCATTATTATAGAGATATGTCACATTCCTGTCATACTTTAAATAATTGTTTATATTAATAATGTTATACAGTATTAATGCATCTTTGATTGGTTACTTAAATGTTCACAATGCACACAGCTGCTATTATTGTATAATAACAGAGTATTGCATATTTTTTATTAAAATACACAATAAATAGTATATTCGCGTGTATATGTAATNGACTGCCATTTCACAAGTATAGGTTCGTGTCATTTGAAACTTTGTCGAATGAAGTGGCCACAGCGCATCCATAAATGCAAATATATTTGTGCGAACACATTCCCTGACATGTGCTGAACCCCCTTATGGTCAAAACACTGCGTATTCATTCGAAAGTAATGAAAGATGTCATACGATGGTCACACAATGTAGAATCGTCTTTTACGTTTTTTTGGTAATTCAATTATTGACGTAAGACCTGCTTTCTCAATGAAATTCATTTTACAATTAATGATAATAACCACTAGTGCGCGCTTGACAAAATTTGGCTAAATTCAACCTAATGCTTACTAAATTGGAACAAATAAAAGTTGTATTGTTTCTTTTAGGGCAGCCCATATATATATATATATATATATATATATATATATATATATATACATATATTATATATATATATGTGTATATATATATATATATATATATATATTTATATATATTCAAAACTTGCTACATAATACAATCTCCTAATTTCACGAGTTTGAGTTACAAAAAAAAATAATTTTCCACTTTTAACATATTAAGCTTATACTGGCTATGTCCTTTATGTCCGACAACCCGATAGTTGTAACAATTTTCTCCACGTCTTGAGATATGTACACATCTATTGATGAACGTGCTCAAAGGTAATGTTGAAAGTTTTTACCAAAGTAATTCAAGAGCTTCATTATTTTTCATTGAAAATTCCAATTTTTAAAAGGTTTTCAATTGTCTTCATGCGAAGTACTCAGGATATCAGAAAGTCCATAAGATCAACAACCAAAGCAGTTGTGTGTTATACAAATTTTGTGTTTGAGAATGATCGTTCTCTCTTGCCGTGTGTCTCATCATGTATTAGGTCTAAAGCCGACTTGTAGCGCCAATTCTCAACGTTATGGAATAGTAAGATCAAATTGATATGACGAGAAGGCAGGAAAGTTGGGCTTCCTTCAGAATCTTACTTTTCATTCAAATAAATTGTCTTCCTATAACTCTGTATTAGCTTTCGGTTTTATAAATTTTCCTAAAAATGTTTTTACAGCATATATCATTTTTAGGGTAATAGCTGTGTAATTATGAAAAACAAAAAATAGTAAAAAAAAACTTTTTTTATCAGCGTGTTTTTGGTGTAATTTGAAAAATAAACCACAACATTGGCAACAACTAACCTTAGTAAATGGGCAACCCAAACTCATTTGTGGAGTTATGTTAGTCATTTAGGGTTATTCATATTATTATTTAATGTTTAATATATTGTAATTAATAATAAAGAAAAGTGAATTTTTTCGATTGGTTTTAATTGTTTTGACTTTGGAATCTTTATTTATATTGTACAGTGACGTTGAGTGAACAGATATTTAAATCCGCTACCAATAAACGTAATTGGGATCGTTTTACAAAGGCTCAACGTAATTGTATCAAGTCATGGACAAAAACTTGTCAGGTTAGTTCAATCCAAATCGATTGCATTATCAGTTATTGCAATGACATCTATTTTACTTATTTTTATTTCTTCGATTAATAATAGATTCTCAGTTCATCTATTATAAATGAGCACTGGTCTAATCTCAGTAAAATACCGTTTCTCAATTGATTTTCATTGTAATAATAGCACAATAGTGTATGTGAATTAAGTTAAATTAAAGGTGTTTGGCTTGGTAATTTTTATCACATGTGTGAAATTTTTCAGCAAAATTAAGGTTAAATAAATTATTTGAAACGTATGTGTATGTTTTATTATGGGAGGTTTATACTTAGTAGTACCAGTAGTAGTATGAGGCTTTATTTGGAATCTTGCACAATAAATAGAATTATTGAAATTGGCGGCAAATTGGACAGCTTCATTTTATAAATTTTAGGTAAATGTTATTTATATCAAATTTAAGCGAGACCGCAAGTGAAAGTAATTCTCTTAAAATTGACATTCAAGGTGCACGTATTTTGCTCTTAAGTTGGGATATTTATTATATGGCATTTATCATAAACGTGGCCCATAACTGAAACAATTTAGACCAGTAGTTCTCAACCTTTTTTACCCATGAACAACCTTTTCTCTTAATTTTTTAGCTGAATCCCATCTACGGCAAAAAAATCACTAATGAAATAGTAGAGGATTTGTTAATAAAACGAAGTACATCCTAATTATCAAAAGTAATAAATAATTCAACCTGATGTGAGAATTTATTGTAGAGAAGTTTTAGTGATAAATTGAAACTCACGGCAGTGTAAAATATCGTTGTTTTTTTCCTCTACTTAATTGCTATGGTAAATAGAACAGCTGCGTGAATATGTTCACTTTTAGTATTTTCAAATAGTGCAAATTTCTGTAGAAATTCCACTTTGAGTAATAAAAACGGGGCGGAATTAGAATTTCCCTATGAACTACCAAACTGTCACTGTGGACTCCCAATTCGTTATTTTTTGTATGTGAACCACCAGTAAAGTTATATGGACTCCTAGGATACATGTGGATTTCGGTTGAAAACAAGGTGTACATAATAACAGGTCATAACAAGCATTAATGTTAATGTCCAAAATTATTGGAGGCGTAAATCTCAATTTACATAATTGATGTTATCTATCGTTTAATGTCATAATTTGTTTTTTGCAAACTTTATGCATAGATTGATAAAGTACAAATGTAAAACCCTATTTTTACGAATATTCCGATTTTGTAATATAATCAGAAAAATTGCTAAATAATAAATGTACATATTTTCGAATTTTTGATTTCAACAACACTAGATCTGAAAAATTATTGCATTTAATCATATCAAGTGCGTGCACAAATATTAGTAGCATTGTTTTTAAAAACTACTAAGCAATTACAAAAATAATTTATCAGAACTTCAAGTGCAGTATCCTATGATTGTATTTTGGCAAGAAATCTGCAATGCAGAATAAAGACTATAGATCTGTTACATTAATATTTTCCTTTCCTGAAACATGTAATGAAGGACTAACATCTAAGTTTTGGTATAATTGGCACTTATGGCAGTGGCTGAAATGTTATCTGTAACTTTTCATTATTCACATAAGGGCTTATGAAGAGCTCAGTTAAGAATTAAAATTGGGCTATTTTAAATAAGCCAAAGCACACATTGCAAAAGTACATCTGAACACATCTTTAAATTTCATGCGCTACATTATTAAAACTTTTGTATTCACTATCTTACACCATTTTTAGACAAATTAAAACAAAATTGTGGACGATTTCGTTTCTTGACGACCACTATGATACTTGCTTTTGAGTTTATCTACTGCAGAGTTCTTACACTTGGTAACTTTAAATAATCACGAATGATCAAGTATAATCGTCTTGATAAAAGTCATCCTTTGAATATAAACTTATAACGTCTCATGAAGTTGGACGATTAAGAAGTGATAGGTAACTGATTGTATATAAAACTCAATATTTTCCAGAAATTACTCCGAAATTTCAGTCGAATTTTTCAAAAATACAGGATTAACAGCTTGTAATTTATAGTATAATTGCTTACCATTTACGATTTTTGGTGTTAAAATAATTGTCTACATTGAATAATTTTTTTTAAGAGTTCATTTCAAATGAATTAAATAAAAAATACGGCTTAGAGTTCACAGTCCTCCACAACAGTACCAGACACACAGGCAGCATTGCCCATCTGGATGGCGATCGAGATGCGCTGCCTCAAAAAAGCGGAAGCTCTTGGTTCATTGGTTTCCTCGACGAGTCGCTTTCCAAGCGTTTTAAGGAATTGCATTGTTGATGGTCCACAGTTTCCTTGTGTGCCAAAAGCGATCGGTTGAAACATGTAGCCCCTTTCCACAAGTTGAGAATATTTGGATGATTTTCTCATTTCCGCTCGCTCTAGTGGGTCATCCATTGTCAAATTTGTGGGCGCGAGGGTATCAATGACAGTTGCATCCCACAGAAATGACATTCCACGATTCCACGAAGTTATTGTGGACCCATCAGGTCTCTTGCCGTCAGTACGAGAGAGTCCGGCTGGCTCTAGACGAGATGGTATCTTTAGGGTACCCAGTGACTGTTTAACGAGCTGGTTCAAATGAGGTTGCCTGGCATGGCGGCCAGCGCTTTTCTTACAGGCCAGACCATGTAGACCAAATTCGTCAACATACTGACCACATATACACTGGTGTTGTTCGCACAGGCGCAATCCCAGCCGTGTACCGATTGCAATACGAACTTGTGGATCTGTTAACTTTAATCCCAGGGGAACTGATGGCAATGCATTCAACCAAGCACCGGAGTACTTGTCTGAAAAAGCAGCTAGGCGCTTGTTTCCAAATGAGTCGGTTCGGGCGACGAGTTCTTGACGTGTTCGTTGAATAATAACCACAATTAGCAGCGGAAATTAGAACCCGCGCTAATATGAGCTTCCGATAATTTTCATCGCGTCTCCTTGTCATGACCTGTTATTATGTACACCTTGGTTGAAAACCATTGATTAAGACGAATCTATCCGTTTTGCAAAAACATTCAGTCGTTCAAATTGTAAACTTAAGAGTGAAGCGATCGGTATGTATTAACTCCTTAAAAAATTGTACATTTGGAATGCAATTTCTGAAATGCGCTTGTAGGTGATTTGCATGTTATACTAAAAAAGAAATATATTTTGCTACCTGCATAAATCTACTAATTGGTTATAGGTAATATTTCCCAAGAGAAACTTGGATAATCTTGATAAATATTTAAGCAGCCATGGGTTGTGTGAGGAATACTTTATCGACATTTCTGCACGATGTTTATTGATTAGATTGTTGATGTTGTTTTGTAAGAAAAATACATATATTTTAGAGAACTGAAAATCTTTTGTGCTGTTTTGTTCTCAATTTTCTTGTGCAACCACATTGAGCACAGTGCACTATATTTAATCATTTCATTTCATTAATTTAACCAGTTTGTTTACTTTTATAGTAACAGTACAGCATTCACTAATTTATGTAATACATAACAGTAAGTTGATTTATTTTATATTTACTTAATTATAACGGGTTGATTTTACTCTTTTGTGCTTTCAACGAAAGATCACTTGTATTGACTGCTTTTCCAAAAGTTATTGCATGTAATTTAGGAGATACATGAACTTCAATTGCAAAATCCAATGTGGGTAGAACTTGGAGAGGCTGACATGGATGTTGAAAACGAGTATTCATCTACAATTGAGCTTAATCGTAAGTCTCTTATCTTAGCATGGCTAGATTTTAATTGCGATTACCTCATTCAATTATTTCTCAACAAATACCGTAAGATCCCTAGTATTTCATTAATCATTACTGTATAGAAGGAAAGGCATGACTAAAACTGTTAAGTCTAGATAAACTTCATTATTTATTCTGAGATAACCTGTTTTTTTTAAACGTCAGTAGAAATTGTATATTGGCATATGGCATCTGTAATTAAGAGAGAGTGCCTCGAAGCGGGTTTGTAATCGCGTGAAATTCTCGCTAAGACCTCTTTAAGGATTTGTCAACGTTTTCCGAACCATGCCTTTCAATGCTTACTGTAATCATTGTTTGGTTCTAGAATTAGTAGTCGCTTCTCCAAATTTAACATTAAATTACAGTTTTATCTTTTTCTCGACACTACTTTGTTTTTTGTCACACTGCAATATTTGGTATTTGAACTTTCCATTGTCGATGTCCCCAATTACATCTGAGCGAAGAGTTCTGCGAACAGCTAGAGCCCTGAGATTAATGCACACTGTCAGCTGAGTTATTTGGCAAGGGCTTGTATAATTTACTTGTTACAACCTCCTTCTGATTGAGGTTCCTTTTCGTGGAGTAGTATCTTTTCCAGGCAGAGTTCTTGTTAGAGAAACACGAAATCATACACCGAAGCAGCGGTCTTTTGAGACACCAACCACACGATGAACTTCTTAGATGCGAAGAAATTTTCAATTAATAGACAGCATGCTTAATGTTAATTTTGCAAAGTAGACATGCTGTCTTGAGTACTACTGAATATCAGGTTGAGAAATATCAAGACTAATTTTGTTTTTAATGACACAATTTCTTTGACATATTAGTATCAAGCTCCCACCAATCTTCTTTTCAAAAGTTTCAAAGTGCTTTCAGACCGAAGCGCATGAAATGCATTAACACATATGACATCATTCATATTGCATTTTTCAAAAAATACATTTCCCTCCTACGACATTTTTCTTTTTCTGGTCAAAGAGTTCGGTGAAATATTTTAAAAATAAAATGATTGTTGTAATATAAGTAAAACCGAGTGAATAACTTTATTTTAAAAGCGATATTTATTTTTTCTCTTATTTCTTGAATAACGGCCTTTGCATTGCTCGCTGGCGATATTTATCTAAAGCGGATGTTACATGATGGGTTTTGCCCAAGAGTTCGTAAATACGAACTCATTGGTTTTGCCCAAGAGCAAAAAAAATTAGTTAAATGCCCTTCGTTTATCATCTATCCCCGTTAAAGATAAGGGATAAAACAAATGTTCTATTTCAAAGGGGAAATGGCGCAAAACCCTCCGTGTAACAGCTTGCACCGAGCATTTTAGTTCATTCCTCACTGCTTAGTTAGAGAAATAATTTGATTCCACAATGAATTTAACATTTTTATTAGTCACGTTGAAATGCATTCCAAACTATCGCATACCCGAGATGTTAATTATTGAGACCCCAAAATGTTTAAAATACTTTTATTTAACATACTGATATTTAAAACCTTTAGAAATAGATATGATACCGAATATCACTATTTTTGCACAGAATTTTAATAATTCTTCGACATATAACTAGTTTTTTATAAATTTCTAGTAAAATATTTTGTATAGTTTTGCTAGTGCAAATCTTTAGAATTTGTTGTTTTAAAAATGTCACGGGGTGTTAAAAATTTAAAACTTGAAAAATTTGTGCACTAAAATAACTGCAATATAGGTGTTTTTGAAATTCCAACTTTTCTCAAAATATGAAACAAAATGTAATTCATTACAGTTATCAGAAAATTCATTACTGTGTTTAGAAAGAGTGTTTTGAAAACCCAACGGAAAATTGAGTAAATAATTCGATTATATTAGTCATTCCTAAATCATAAATGCATTTTGATACAATTTACCCTTATGTTTATTCTACCCAACTCCAAATTACTATTTTGGTGTTAGCCTACTTGATTGTATGTTATTTTCGAATGAAATTAGTGGAATTGGGTTAATGTACTATTTCAAAATATTTATTTACATCTTGAATATTCGTTATAAAATAAAATGAAGCCAGCCACATATGTGCGCGAAATGTTTACAATTTTGAATAATATTTAAAAATAATATAACTGTTGCAGTAATTTATTACTTTTTAAACTTCGAAAATATACCTATTATCAAATTGTTAACCGTAATTTAAAGTGCACTCAATTGTTTAATACCCTGCTTGACAAGACCTTCAGTAGTCCAAGATTCTGCTAATTTTTTTCTAAAAATGCATTTCTACGGCTTTTAATATACATATATGTTTAATGGTGAACTTTACTTTTATTTAAATTTTTTAAAAGTATGTGCATGTTTTTATATGACCATGATATAGATGTAAATCGTCATTGTTTACATTTAAAATACAATTGAAATAGAGTATATTTCGTGCCACTTCACTAATTACCAAAATTGGTTAATTACAACTAGCCCCCTGCGCCGTTTATTTTCTCGTAATCTGGGGCTGCGTAAACGCCGATTAAATTAATGGCGGCGTTTTCGGCGTTACGCCGATTTCACAGAATCATCTTTTCATTCGTAATCTGGCGGTGCAGGTGTCTAATTACAACAATATTAGAACATATCTATTAACAAATTTTAAAGTATATTTATATAGTTTTTTTAGTCAATCTGTTACCAGGTCTGTTGAACATTATATATATTGTCATCACTTGTATTTTCTGGTTGCTATTAAAATTTAATTATGATATCGGCGTTGCACTTTAGATGCGCCACCAAAAATTACCGATTTGAACAATCAATCGCCAGCCTGCTCTTACCATCTCGATGATTTAAAAAGCCCTCAATCCAGTAATATATTTCAAGCATTTGTAAGTATCTATTTCTTTTTTTTATTATTTCGATATTTGTATAAAATGTTATAGGTATATATACCGGCCGGTTTATACCACCATTAAACATTTGAAATTCATGATAATACATGTGGGCATATTTCAAAATGGTAATTTGGTAACGGACCGACATATGATAGGCAAAACAGCTACTGGTGCTTTAACCAAAAGCAACTGAAAACTGCAGATATGGCAATTTACCCCAATAGTTGATAGTTGTTGTGGTTTTGTTTTAAAATACTGCTTTTTAATATAAGAAAAGGAACAAATTCCATTTTTTTGGTAACGGACCGACATGAAGTAACATGCATTTGATAAAAAACAAAAAATTATTCTGAATGGTTAGTGAATAAAACTCTGATGATATATTTGATCTTAGAAGCCTCATGGTCATCAATAAGCACATAGACAACACTGTAATTGTCTTTCAAGTTGTATTTCTTGACAAATGTATTAAAGTTGTTATTTTCTCCTGATTTTTCTCGAAAAAGATGTTCAACATAAAACATAATATTTTACCATGTTTTATGTGTACCATAGTATATATTTGTATATAACTTAAAATGCCAGACTGTAAGCTTCAAGAAAAATACAAAATCAGTCGCATTAAAGTTGTTTGAATTTTTCATCACAGTGAAACCAATTTTGAAATATGCCCATATTCGTAAAACCGCAACACCACTGTACTTACGATGTTTTAAATTCGTCATTTTAGCAAGAAGATGAATTCTTTTTGTTCAGTTGCAGCGTCAACATTTAATCATTGGATA
Source organism: Hofstenia miamia (assembly GCA_900660155.1). NCBI lineage: Eukaryota > Metazoa > Xenacoelomorpha > Acoela > Hofsteniidae > Hofstenia > Hofstenia miamia. The sequence goes on from CABFPE010000490.1 coordinate 373,446, forward strand.
TCATTGAAATTCGCGGTATGTTAACTTCAATTATTCATCAACTATGCGGTGCATGAACAGATTGTAGACAAGACCCAAAAGATTGAAATCGGCCCGATTCAACTAGATTTGACACGAAGCACAAATTTCCAGACATGGAGAGCCCTATAATTAATACATATATTTAACTTCCAATATAATAGTGTTACGTAGTAAAAATGTAGTGAACATTTACGAAAATGATATTATTTTCTGTCTGAAGCAATTCGCCTTCGCAGTTCTGCTCTGTTAAGGATATTACAAAAATGGTCTTTTAACGCGACTACTGTCTGCCTATTTCTTCTGCAAATGGTAGCAGTGAAAAATTAGTTAGACTTTTGCCGCATTTTTTACCACATCTTTGTTGTTATTGTCTTTTCTTTTTACTGTTTCATAATATTACGCATTGTAAACTTTGAGGAAAAATTAAATGTTTAGACATGTGGAGCATTACTCGAACTGTCAACTTCTCTCAAAATGGTGTCCACTCCACCCATTTATTGATTACACATACATCGTTAAAGGTTGGAACACGGCGGGATTTTGTTGAAGCTCTACTTGGCATTATTACAATTTTAATGTTTTTTATGCTTGGTATCTTTTGCGGCCCTCTATGCACCCTCTTGCTTACGGCTCCATAGATTCGAGGCATCGTATCAACATGTGTGTAAAGATAGGACGTTTTTATCACACAGCTAGAGACTTTGAATGCAATGCAAATAAAGCTCACCCTTCAAAGATTTACTAAACCTGATCGGATTGGAATCAGAGAGATTAAGGATACACACCTTGATTAATTTGATTCTTGGGCTGTTTTGATAGCTTAGCAAGTTTTGATTCTCCGTTCCTTCTAATGCCTGAAAAATTTCGTTTCAGCAATGTTAATGTCCACATTATCTTCATATTCGAGATCTACATGCTCAAGGCTGTTTTTTTATTGTTACCTGTATCTTTTTCGAATGCTTCAATGTCAGAATTTTGTATGCCAAACTAGAAAGTAGTTTTTTGTCGCAAGTGAAATTCTGAAAATTTTAGTTTGTTCCTTATTCAACGTGAAATAAGAAATTTTGTGGTTATTCAATGTCTAATTTTTACATTAATCAGGAAGAATGTCATCAATTGGTAGAATTTTCATTATTTACCTGACTTTATCAGCTTTTGCTATCTCTTTGATTTACATTGAATCAGCCAATTTCAATACCTAAATGAAGCAGTACACGAGTGCAAAGATATGCCAGTGATAAGATAGTCTTCGGAATCGAATTCATGTATGTCCTCAATTATCACGCAATGTGACTTCTAATACAAATTTTTCGTAATTGATATTTGGCGCCGCATTTTTTAATTTTTCTGACGTATGCTACACTAATTATTTATTTGTCCTCAATTCGAGACATTCTCACTGTTGACGAAAAAGCGCAGCTGCCTGCTATTTTTCTTGGATTTGCATGGACGCTGTGAAGTCATTTATTTAGAAATTTGTCATTTAAGAACAAGATATACTGTGCCACCTTTGCCGAAAAATTTCGCCTTTTTTACGGGTATTTGAACAGGAAAGAGTTGTCCACATACATCAAAAGAATGTGTTTCAAATTCTATCCAAACGTTTAATGACACTCTAGTTCGTTCTAAATTTTTTTTTGCAAGTGTTTGAGCAGTTCTCGAGAAATTCGTAACCCTCAATCCAATCAAACAGTCTCTAATTTGGAATGTATGATTGTAGTCTTGCACAGTTGTCACAATGTAGACAATTGTTTGCATTCGTAATTTAATGGTTTTCCATTTTCTATTCATTAGATTTGATTGAATTCCATATTTCAAGATGCAAGCTATAACTTTACATATTTCGTATATTTCTTCAAATTGAATGTAATGTCGTGAGATTTTTTGTATTACTGCTTTCTGCGAATATTTATGCAAACTTCAATTTCTGCAACATCCTGGAATGAAAATTTCTTCAAGCTGCCACTTTTCAATATTTTGCAATTAGTTTTCGTTATTAAAACCCAAATTTTCATTAATTAGACTAAAAAAACTTTGTTAAAAAACATTTTGAAATAGAACAATTACTTAATCCTATTCATTTTTTTAAATTATCGATTATTTAAATATTTATTCTGAAAACTCTTATATATAGGGGTTCCGAACAATTGATTTTAAAAGAAGAATCAATTAAAGTATAACCAATAAATTTAATTAATATTGCACTACAAAAAATCGATTAATTGCAATTAATTGTTAGCATGTTAGGACAGTTTGGAGACGTCTACTTCATTATAAAAATAACTGCTGCTCGAGGTTGTTATGCAAAATCATTTATCGATTCTCATTAAACGTATGTTTAATTGTGGAAAACAATCGCCCTGCCAGATTTGAAGTCCGGAGAATAAACTTTGTATTGAGGTACAAATTCTTGCTCTCTCTCCAACCCAAATTCGACGTATTTTAAGCAGAATCGATGCAAAAAATTTTTCGGATCTACTTCTTTAACCTCAGAAGACTTTAAGAGCAACTTGACTAAAACGTCGTATTCTTCTTGAAGCAGTCCTTACAATTGATTGTTTTGAATCTTGTTGATTGCATTTTCAAAAATTGATAAATACACAGAATCAGACTCTAGATGCTTTCGCATGGAAGGCACTCGAGAATAATGTAGTCAAACAGTACTCTTGCATCAGGAATTGTTGCATCATCTCTTTGAAGTGATTTCTGCACAGCGTTGAATTTTTTGTAGTGCTTAAGCAATTCTTCCAGCTCTGCGTTTTCTTTTGGTGCTGTCAATAACTCAATAAAGTTATTATCCGTTGTGAAAGCTGAGTTCCCCATTATTCTAAGAAAATCTTTCCAACATTGCAAACGTACTGGTCCATCTTGTGTCGTTGCGAGACACGGGTTTCAGAGGAGTCAAAGTACGAAGCTTGCCAGCAATTTTAAGTGATTTGAGCTTCATCATTCCAGCGCCACTCCATGGTTTTTGATATTGCTTTTGACTGCCAAGTTAAATCGATAAGAAGCATCCCCAACTAGGGGAAGATTGCATTTTGAAGTAATTTAATTATTGACTGAGTCATTGTCCCCTATTAGTGCAAGTAGGTTTCCAAAATTCGATTATAAGTCTCCATTCTAAGAATTAAATTGGCTCATTAGCCCCAAATTCTGTTTCAGATAGCACTGGTGAGAATACTAGGTTAACTTTATCGTAATCAATCTGTTCAGTTTCATTCGGAAAAGCAAAAACTCCCACATAATAAGTAGATGCCTTTGACCAATTATCAAATACTAATGCGAATTTTTAGGGAAGTATATTTAAGACTTTTTTCTCCACGTCTTGAGTCAATAATTTCATGTACATTTGAAAGTCTCCACAGAAATGGATTCCAATTTTATGTACGCACGAATCAGGCTATCTTCAACAAAGTCAAACGGCTGTAATCCTTCACACACCAACCGTATCCATCAATAGATTTTTTCCCTTTTCTGTTGAATTTTTCAGATGAAGCAAACATGTCATTGATGTTTGACTATTCTCGGCCGTTGTATCTTCAATCTGTTTTTTATATAATTACATGCATTAAATATTGTATAAATTGTAATTAGTTTGTTGTTTTGCCCCCGTTTGTTAGTAACATTACTGAAAGAGTATTACAGATAGGGTTTTGCTCCTTAAATTGTCAGATTTATTTGGATTACCATTTGGATAACATAATACAAAGTATTTCTTAGTTTAATTGTTTCACATTATGTGTACAAAATGAAAAAGGAATTTTTACGAATCTCATTTAAAAATTGCTGAATGTTGTCATCTTCTTTAGCTTTTTTTGTATTACTTTTTTTAAAGTTTCGAAATATTTTAAATTTCCTATAATTAATTATATATTTTTTCTGTAAAAAATTGTCCCCCCTCCCCCATCCTGTTACCACAGCAAAGCAAGTATTTTTGCGGCATTGTATACCAAAAATCATAATTCTTTTCAAGTTTTTCCTGTTCATAAAAGTATATTTTAGTATCATATAAAATTCTTAACTTTTTGTATTTTAGCAGAAGTGCTTGTGTCAGTTCTATAAAATAATTATAATTTTTAGAAAATTCCCTTCATCATTGAAAGCACAGAAATGTTTAAAAACACTTATTAAGTTTTTCAAAAAATGATGAAGTTGAAGCTTGAAAATCTACTTTGTTTCACATACGAGTACTTTTTTAAGTATAATTATTATATATATATGAAAGTCAAATTTATTTAAGTATATTTAAGAAAATATTGTAAGTTCCTAAAAATGCATTGAAACTTTGAGTTATCAATTTAGGATAGAAATCCAGTTGTTTCATTGTGTAAGTAGTTCTATTTGGTTTGCTTCATACTAATTCCATCATTAATTTTCAATTGAGTTAATTTTCATAATTTTATTCAAATTTAAAAGCATGTGCATGAATTTGCTCTTGTTTGCATATTTTGAATTCGAATTCCGCATTAATCAATTTTCACATTTTTAAAATCTTGGATGATTTCTTCAAAAATACTTCAACGTATTTAACTCACAAACTGAGAGATATTCAAAAACAAAAATTAGTGTTTCCTTTTCCATTTAAGTGGCCACTTGGTTTGTCTATCGAAATAATAAAGTTGAGGTCGGTTGTTATCACATGGGCGTTAGACCTCCTGATTTCCTGAACATTAGAATTTGAAATTTTAAAAATGCAGTGCTTATAGAAAAATAGTTCATCTTCTTGCGTGGCAGCACTTTCGCCAATAGATGTCAATATCTCACAATATCCTATTCTCTTAATATTCTTGTAGAAACTGCGAACTATAATTCCAGCTTCGTTGATCGCCTGAAAATTTCTAAATGTTTTCCAATTTCTTATATTTTTCAAATCAATGATCTTCTCTATTTTACCAAATTACTGAATCATGTCATTGACATAGACATTTTTATCTGCGTATTATAACATATTATTGTGTGAAACACGACCCAGCATTCATGCTACATTTAAGCTTAATCGTCTTAGGAAAGCAACTTCACTTGGCAAATATTTTATAAGAGTTATTCCACTTGTAAATTTTCTCTGACCATCAAATACTTAAGATGAATCTAAGATCGTATATGGTTACACATTTAAAGTTGTTTGATCTGGAGCAGTCCTGTAGTTGGTTTTAATCATGCAATTGTCCAAATGTTCGTCTCCAATCTTCAAAATATTCATGATATTATCATACACATACGATGCTTTATCCTTTTCTATATTATTTTGTACCTAATTTTATGTAATTGAAGTCATTTTATATATATATATATATATATATATATATATATATGTATATATATATACCTCCGTGAAATTTCTGAAAACCTTCGCCTTTGATCTTCTTTTTTTTATTACTAACTATAACTAATATGTTGTAATATTTTTAATGTGCCTGAAAATTTAAATCACTAATTAGTTATGTAATATAAAGCAAATTATTTCTAACAAATCTTACGTTAAGGATGTATATATTATGTTTAATTATCACTTGATTTAGGTCTGATTTCGTCTTTGTTAACTTTAAATCCTCGTGGTCTCTCATTAGAAGAAATATCAAAGTATCTTAACAGCTATAGCTTATCAGTAAGAGTTTATATTTTGGTTTAAATTAATGTATAAAAATACAGTGAATGATTTTCATATTATTAATTTGGTGTACCTTTGATTTATCAGTAACATTGCGTAAAATCATAGTGCCAAAATATTGACAAGAACGCATGCGTGGCCACCACCATCACTTTCCCTTTCTTAGTTTTATTCAGTATGCAGCAACATTTTGGTTAAAGTGATCTGCACCATTTATTCCAAAGTTATAATTCGTTGCTGGAGAAAACTGGAATAGAAATATTCTTTCTTTGACCACCCTTGTGAATTTGATTCATTTATTTCAATGTTTTTTGTCTATATAAAATGTATTTCATCATTTAATGAACTTAGCATAGTTGCCGTTTACCTTTGTTTTTGATTCATAGCAACCTCGTGGTGATTTTGCAGTTTGTTCCAGTTGCAGCAACTCTTTGTGATCTCAATTTTTCCATTATAGGGATACTTGTAAAACAATTATCAAAGTATAAATTGTAGTTTTGTCATGTTTGAGTGGGTACTTTCATTCGTTAAGAGGGGCCATAACATTGTCACCTAATGCAAGACCATATTCTCCATTTTGCAGGTTTGTTGCTCATGTACTGCTTGTTTTATGCCCTCTAAAACTTGGAATCTTTGATTCATCAATCTTGATTGTTAGCTCAATTTGGAAGTTATCCAAGCACTTTTCATTTCATTTGTAAATCGATTGCCTACTTTTGGAAAAGTTTTCATCAGTACTTAGGCAAGTGTTATATGCCAAATGAGGCTATATAGTCATGGCATCCAACTTATTTCTTGACTTCAGCTTACGAACAACTTTGATTATCGAATTTTCTGACATTTCACAATAAAAAGGACGTTTTGGTAAATTGGCATTCCCAAAAAACTGAAGTTCTTCAGGCGATATGCTATATGATATATGTTTTTTGAATGTGCATAACACATTGTTTCACTACAAACATGATTCAAAGATTTTCATTAAAAGATCTTTCGAATATTGTTACTAGTGAACCACAAGATGAGATGTGTATTTTTTTGATAATATTAAGTAAATGAATACATTTGTTTCAGTGTTCATATAACAAAAGTAATATCTTTATTCTAAATTTTTATATATTTTTTTTCTGTTTTTCTTTTTGTTTCCACAGACAATGGTTTGTGAAACATCATCTGAGAGAGATGGAGGTATCTACTCCTAAGGAAGATGATGGGTCCAAACCCTAACCCAACCCTACTCTCAGCAATGGTAAAGATTGACGAGACAATATGCCGGATTTGTGACCAATTGTCCCCACTGGCGATCACTCTCCACATCTCAGCAAACAGAGATTGTGTAAAGGGAAACATTATCCTTAGTGTTAGAAAAGTCAGAATTCTCTTTTTATTTTGTCTTTAATTATGTGTTTTTGTCAGTTAAAATGTCTGCGTTTTCTAGGTTTAGATAGGACATGGCTCTCTTAGATAAGCCATCTTTAGGAATGGCTGCACTTCTTTAAATTGCCATTCTCATTAACATTTACACAAATTTCTAGTGGAGTCACAGACAATCGCATGTACGAAGTTACCCAACCAGAGAGCTGGAGAATGGTTTAATTTCTCATTCAGTTTCCCTCAATGAATATCACATGTGAAATGTGAAGAAAAGTTAACTACTAGAGAGTACAGTCATCATTTGATTTACCATTTTTAAAGAGCGCTACATCCATTTCCGGATAATCTCAAATCTATTACTATCGTCAAGTATTGCTGTGATAATACATCATATGGTCCTCTTCGGATTTTGAAAAAGAAAAGTTTTAAAACACGTTCTGTTTTCATCCGTCAGCACCATCTTCTTTCAGTCAAGATACATAATTTTTTTGAACCTGCACTTCCGCTTTTATTAATTATTTAAACAAAAAGTTTTCATGACAGAATGGCGTTTCGTTCATCGTGTAATTAACTCACTCAATGAAGATGTGTAACCTTTTTTAATAAGATCAAATAAGATCGCTCATTCAGAGTAATCAATCATTTCCATTTTGACGGGATTCATTTTCAAGTGATTTTGTACTGAAGCATTCAGAAATTGCATTTGCATGGATAATCTTAAAGTTAATCGTATTTCTTAATATAAAAAATCTTTTTCAGTTAGATTTTACTTTTTATATCATTTCGTTGGATTGTTTGGACTTGGCATACGTTTTAGTAATATTTTTAATGCTAGATATTTCAGAGTGCATCATTTATTATAACGTTTTTAGTATACATCTGAAGATCTTATGCATTTGTTAGAAATGCACAAAGAAATTTTTTCTTTTGGAAATGGTGTTTGGTTTCATAGACTTTTGTATCCAAATGCTAATAATTTGGCTTAGATTTTGTATTTGCTGTGTAAAATTATGATTTTGATTATTTTTTGTTAGATTATAAAATTAAGTTCTTGTTAGCTAATTTTAGTTTCAAAGTCTATTAAGAATATTTATTGATCCTTTAACAAATTTTTTATGTCTATAATCAGAAAGGACAATATGATAAGGTTTGTTCATTTTATATAACTGCGTTTTTTGCAATTTTTGACATAATTTGTAATGCCATGCAAATTTATATTTTTTACGCGTTAGGAGTTAAGAAAGAAAATGTCTAACACTTGCATTAAAACTACTTATTAAAAAGAATTTTGCTTTTAGAACATTAGTTCTTCTCAATTTTGTGGTAATGACAATGCATATATATCATTAAAAAACTTTACATTTAAAAAAAAGAGACAGAATATCATTAAAAATTTTTAAACAAGTTAGGGCTTATTCAAAAATTTCTATTGAATGTAGTAATGCCAGTTATAAATAACTTAGTTATGGCATACGCATTTATTTTTAAATTTCAGAAGTTATCTAAGCGATCATGTACTCTTTCTAAGTTAGAAATCTTAAAAATAAAAGTTTTCTGGAGTTGACAATAAGCAAGAATTTTTTAGATCTACATCTAAACTAAAATCAAAGGAACTTTCTGAAATACCTACCTGGCGCTTTAAGCAATGTATAAAAGATTTCAGTCGCCCATTCATTTGTATCATAAACATTAGTACAAATGTTGTTCATTTACTATTAAAACGCATGTACAATTTTGTCTATAACAAATAATTTTATTTATCAAAACTTCTAAACTCATAGAAAAACTACTTGGACAATTTTGGCAACCTGTCATTATATGTAAGAAAATTTGTAGAACGGCGTGTATTTATTAAAACAAGAGAATATATTTGTTCTGTTTCTCACCTAAATATGGCAATAATCGATGGTTAAGATTTGTAATTTCGTAGTAACAACAATTTTAACAAATTTCAAAACATTTTTACATTTCAAAATGAATTGACTTTTCATGCAGAAATATTGGAAGAGCTAAGTACTTGACTAAAGTTTGACAAAATAAAATTGTTGAAGCTGAGGTCCATTCTGACTAGATTATTCTTTGAACGTTTGGAAGTTGGTTGTAGCAGTAAAAAAACATTTCTTCTTTTCTTATTGCATTGTGTAACCAACAAGTTGATCTGTAAATTGTGTTTCATAAATTGTTTATAATGCTTTGGGTTCTTGCAAAGAATATCAAACAAATTGTCAATGTTTTTTTTATCAAATTCTGTTTTTGTAATCGGATTTTTTATTTTTTTATTTTAACAGTTTTGATTTGAAGGGAGTATATGTTTGCCTAAGTCCATATTCATAAATAGGTTGAAAACCACATTTTAGATAAATATAGTTATTCTTAGATCAAACATTGCAGAATCTTCAGACATAATTGGAACATTCTTCTTACTAAATATTTTTTAAAAATGCAAATTGCAAAGTTTCTGCTCAGCAAAATCATTGTTTTGGCATATATTTAAAATTAAGTACAAGTGTTTTAGTTTTTTTAGCAGTTATATTTTCCATTTTCTTATGCTATGATTTTGTTAGATTTGTGTTTTTTGCTTTGTAAGACGTATGTATCAATTTTTGGAAGCAGTGGTTAATTATAAATTTTCATTCGATTGAAATTTCCGCCTTTACAAGAAACTACAAAACTAGTTATTCAAATTGGTTTTCATGCCAAAATCGCTATACCATTTGAAACATTGCTTATTTTATTGCATTACACTTGCGTTTAGTGCTGAGTACAAGCAACACATTGTGTTATACATAATGCAATATTGATTTACAGATTGGATGCAGTCCATCCGAATTGGGTGGTGTCTACGTTTTGAGGGGGGTTGAATTTAAGACTTTCCTTCCCTTTACTCCCTGCTTTCAGAATCCATTAAACAGTTAAGATTAAGTTATTTAATTTTCCAAACGAAGTGACAAATTATTTACTGTTGTTATCGTTAATTCAAACAATTTTACCATGTATAAGCAAAAATTAAAGATTATTGAGCAAAGCAAATGGCTCTCAATGTTTTTGAAAATCCAAAAGTGATCACATCAAATTGATTTTTTTCTATGCTATGAATAATGCTGAAATTCTTTTAAATACTGAATGGATAATTCGTATAAGCAGATTGCTCCTTGTCAAAAAGGAACATTGCAACTTCAATCCTTCTAAAAAATTGTTAGCTTGGTGTCCGAATATTAATAACTGCCATTGTATCTCAAAGATGGAAAACTTTATCTTCCTAACTTAGTATTATCTTGTCTAGCATATTCAACTTTGAGAGTCTGAGCCCAATTAACATTATTTGAGCTTGTAAGCACAATTGTAGGTGTTCCATTGTATGCATTTACAGGCCTTCAATACACAATTGTAAAACCAACCGCTTTGGAAATACAGGAATGTCCTTACTCTTAAGAGGTTATACCTTTTAAAAAAATGAATTTTGGATTTTAATTTATTAATCAAACCAGGTCACATTCAGATAGATTTATTAGGTCGATTCCATCAATTCTGTAATATTAGCATAGAATGAAACGCAATTTTAGTAAATTATATGATTTTCTATAGATAGAATATTGCATTTTTTATTGACTTTATAATCTTACTGAATGCGGTGTTGTTTTTCTTTATTTTGCAACAATTTGCAAATGTCGATCAGTAATCTATCCTGTCATAGAATAATTTAGTTAACTCATAAAAAACTTTTTAGTAAAGATTCTTCTCTGAAACCTTTTACTTGAATCAAATAAACACCGATATTTTTAGCCACTTTCCATATTAAATGGAAGAAAACGTTTCTAACCTTTGTTTCCCAAATTCGCAAATGTTTTATTGCAAATCGATTTTTGTTTAGCTTGCCCATTTATTTCAATGTACTCAAGCATCATAGCTAAACATGGAATTTGATTTTGCGTGTCTTGAAATGGTAGTCTAGAATGTTAATTGAAAAACTTTCCTTTTGTAAAGTTTTTATTAAGCTTAGTTTATTGTGAGGAATATAATTTTATAAATATTATTGAAGAAACTGTAAATGATTGAACGTAATCATTTTTTGAATATTATATTAAAGCTAATGACAAATATTGGAAAAGAGAAGGTTTTGATTAATATTTAGCAAAATGATTGAAAGTTTAGTCTATAATTTGAAAATGTAGATTAATTATAAAAATAACAAAATTTTAAAATAAAATAAAATTAGTTTGAAAAAGTTCTCCATTTTGCTGTTCTTCAATTATCAAAGTGAAGTTTGAAGATATCAGCCTTCTTCATTGGGTTTCGTTTTTTTGTCTTTTACACGTCGATTTTGAAACCAGATTTTAATCTAAATAATTCCAGTTAGATATTAAATCTATAGATATTTCACTATCTAGCATTTCCATATTCCTATACTTAGTTGCCTATAGCTAGATATAAAAATAAAGAAAAATCGTCGAGATCAATGCTTTAAGCAAATTCGACTTGTAGATAAAAAATTAAATCTTATTCTATCTTACATCAGAGACATGTATGTCTTTTCATTAAATCAAACTATAGCATCAACTGCAAGGCAACATTGTTAAGATTACTATGCAACTTGAAATTATTAATAATTTTATCACTTTCGAAAACAAGAAATTATGGATGTGGAAGTTACTTTGTAAATGAATAATAAGTTTCCTGTAAAGAGTAAAAATATATAAGCAGTAGGAGAATGCAGAATTCCACTAAGCAGCTCTTTTTTAACGACGTTCACATAATCAAATGGTTTTTTAATTTGTATTTAGTTTATGTCACCCACGGAATATTCAGAAGTTTTTTCAATTGAGATTCTTTGGAGATAAGTTAATTAGACTTATGCATATAATATAAAGAACCATTTTATATTCCTTTATTATGACAAATTATGCCAATCTGAAAATTTAGTAGGGTTTTACAGACTAATATCTACCTTGAGACTCCATAATATTTGCCAAGAGATTTTTCCTTACAATATAAATGTTGTTTCAATTTTTCCAGTTTGAATGTATTATAATAAGCGTTAAATTAACACTTGTAAGACATAGTACAACTCAGTTATCAGAAATGGTTCTTTGTAAATTCACTACTTTAATATTTTGATGAAATTGTTTGTTGAGTTCATGAAGAATTCAAAATATTTTGCTTTATATGTTTCGCATACAGGTTATTTTACTCAGATTCAGAAAAATACGCCTTAAATTTTGTATGTATTGTGAAAAAATTAATGTATAATAAATGGAAAAAATGAATTATGTAGATTAAAAAATAAGACAAAAATAATAGTGACTGTTCAATTGTTCAATTGATTAACAACACTTTTATGAATGATTCCCATCTGTCACAATCACTAGGAGTAACACTAATCCAAGAAGAATATTCTGTTAAATTATACATTCTCCATTCTCTGGACTTCTCCCAATCTTGCTAGTCTTTTTTACGCTGTAAACATTTCTTTAAAAAAATTGAAGGAATAGTCTCGAATAAATACGTCTCTCAAGTTTTTACAAGATCATATCTGATGTATTAAATCAGATGTTATTCTTTTTGAACCAAGACATTCAATAGGTTCTTACAGTAATCTACAAAGGTCTCGGTGTATTAAGCCTTTTTTAACCATGTACAAAAATGATGAGCAATTATACGAAATTGAATGTGGAAATATACCAACTAAGTTTCAAAAACACTATTCAAGATTTTCATATTTATTTGGCAAAATATTCGCTCAGTATTGTTATTTTTAGCAACAATAGATTTATTAACAGCATGCCGATTATAATTAATGTCATTTAGTCCAACTCAAAACAACATATTTTATAATAAATTTATATTTTTTCTTTATAGATTATATTTTTTAGTTTTATATATATTTTGATGGATTATTAATGACATAATTTTTATTTAGAATGACCAAAGCACTATGCAGTTTAGAAAATACCAGAGCAGTTTTTTTTTGAAAAATACAATAATCTTACTTGTTTTTCTGTGAGCTTCAAACTAGTGGCGATGTCAATTCGTCTTAGCCGAGTGAGGTATTTTGAATTATTGAACTCTTTCTCCAGCATGACCAGCTGATTGCTAGTGAAAGCTGTTCGACTTCTGCGCGCACCTTCTTGTGATGACGTAAGTTGATAATTGCATAAAATTGGAGTGTTCTTTACGCCATCTTCGACTAAACAATCACCGAATAGTAATGGATGTAATAATATTATCGTACTAATAATGGCACATGTGTTCATATATTAATAGAATAGTTCCATAATTTCGTATTTCAGTGTTACTACTTTAATTGATATATAAACATTTATAATGTCTTATCGTATCTGGAATTGATATGATTTAATATCATGGATATTCAATTCTATTGAGGGTTAAATTACTGAAGTGTTACAAGAACGCGAAGATGAATCAATTTTTTTCGCTATGTCTATAATTTAATATTGATCAAAAAATGATTTTGGAAAACCAAACAATTGAAGCTTTTAAATTTTTAGTAGTCTATATTTTAATTACATAGTAGTTCACTAAAACGCAAAAACTTGAAAACTTCATTAATTTGAACGATTTCCCTCTCATCATCCTTAAATACTTCAAAATACTGTTGTAGTTGCTCTTCATTTAGCTTAATACTTTGATAATAATAGAAGTAAAATAAATACAATATTAGAATATAAATTTGTAGCAAACATTTGAGGAATCAGACATAGTGATTAGTTTTAATCAGTTATGTTAATATTAATCTTCACAAAAGATAATATGTGAATATTTCATTGCATTATGTAGATTTCACTGAAAGTGCAGTGTCACACATAAGTTCAAGATAATTATAAATATAGCTGTTGATCCAAATACTTCAAGTAGCAAATTTTATTTAATTCTGCTTGAATATAGCGTTACATCCGTTTTATTGCTACACATTTAGCAATACTTGATTTGTGAAAGATCGTTAAGCAATTTGACAAACAGAAAGTTATTAACATTTAAACAATTTATAAATTAATTTATAATTCCTTGTGAATTTTTTATATTTAATGCGCCTATAATTGGATACCATTATTAATTTTAATTATTTGAAAAACTTACTCGAAATATTTTCATTCGTCAAGTACAAGTTATTGTGATAGATATATTGAAACCATGGCATGCCGTATGTCAGACAAGTGTTGGGACTAGCGAAAATTGGTGACCTGTGGAAAGACTTGGGGTTCTCTTGCGAACTTTGATCTTCTAACAGCGCTTGGATTGTGAAGTTTCTTGGATGTTGCATTGCGAATAAATGAATTAAAATTGCTACTCAAATGAATTTAAAATCATAGATTTTTAATTTTACCCGTCCAATCAGCGATGCGAAACACTACCACCTGCACACTGGCTACTCAGACTTTATTAACTTTGAAATTAACTTCAGCTGGTCTCCCATTGCACTAGATGGTCATTAGTGGACGTCCACTTTAAACGCTTATGATTCCTTAGTATGATTTTTATAACATAAGGGGCATTATGTTCTTTATTGAATTACTTAATTGGCTGTCTTCTATTTTGATGGCTTTTCGGGGAATAGATTCTTAGTTGGATGCCGTTTGTATTAATAAAATAACACCAATAAATTTCCTTTATTCTTTTATTGTCGCTAACAATTAAATGTTTTTAATTGTTTTGTGTGTAAAATATATATCACCCGAAATCTGTTCGCCATTTTAAACTTCTGGACAACAAATGATCATTAAATCGACCATAAAATTACGAAACAATCCCATTTCCAGAAAGTCTATTTTAAAGTCAAACTACTATATTGAGTAAATGTACGAGCTTAATTGCAACATTTTCACATTGCTAAAACATGAATAAATATAAATATTTGCGTGTGCCTGTAACTAGATTGCAATTGTATCGTGGACAACTTGTGCTTTGCAACAATCTTGTTATCAAATTTAAAAATCGTAATTGAATGAATCTTTCGCTTCATTCAACTTTGGTTGTCATTCACTATCAAATTTATTTGATTCATGTGGAAGTACAAGTCAGGACTTCCTTAAATATAGTTTTACAAATAAATTATGAACTCTGATCCGATGCTTTTTGAATGTAGATAAAAATTTGAGTTGTTAACAGCTCATTATATAAATTTCAAATTTTTTTTTAAAAAAAACTTCAGACATAATTTTCTTTTCATAAGTGAAAACAACATTTGTAAATAATTACTGTAAACACTGAAACTAAACATAAAATTATTACATTTAATCTCGTAGCTTAGATCTATAAAATTGGATTTGAAAAATATATTTTAGCCACATGTTGTATTATAATAGAATTTAAGCCAGCAGTGACGCAAACTCAAATATGTTGAAAATATCAAAGGTATTTGGCCGTATTAATAACATGCATTAATTTGAGTATGAAATTACCCATTCAAGAAATTAAAATATAGATAAGGAATTATATTTTAAATAGCAACCCGCAAGTAATTGCAATAATATACAGTCGGATATTATTTATTTTGTCAATTTAATGTGCTGCAACAGAATTTGATTTACGATTACGCTGTGAGATTTCAGATAACAAATAGAAAAACAGCAGGAAGAAATTTTCTATATTTTCTAGAGAACAGTTGATCAGAATTGATCTCATGTTAATAATTAATGAGTAGAGAGAAGCATTAGAAGAGGGATTGAGGAAAAATAATTTATCAAGACAGACTTAGATCGGATTCAAAATTAGAGCATGGTTCGTATTGGATTTGGCATCGGGTAGGAACAAATCAAGTTTAGGTTGAATTAGATTTAAACTTCAGACCAAGTAATGCAACTGATTCAAAGTTTATTGAAAATCTATGGAGAGTCGTAAAGGAAGAAATTCAATATTCACACCAAATAGGATATTAGCCAGTGACGCTACTGATTTTTGCAAGCATTCAATGACATAAATACACATCTTTTGCTCATAGTGTGTACCTAACATTCAAATTTGGAACATGCCATTCAATTTTCAAAAAGTTTCAATTAAGGAATACCGTTATGATTTAACTATTGAAATGTAAGCGTGCAAATTCACGGATTTATGGATTTCAGGGCAAAACATTTTTGAAAATATAGGAGTTGGTCTCCAAAAAAATATTTTTACATACTTGTGCGATAAATATTTACAAAAGACATATTTTAAGATTTTGTTTCAAGTGCATGTGCAAATTAGGTGACTTAGAACCAAAATGGCTCTGGTTTTCTCAAAAAATTATATTTTATTCTTTTTTATATTACTAGCATTGAAAGTTCAATAGTTTATTTTCAGTAGTTCTTCAATTATGATTACTACTCCCAAATGTTAAATGTGTCAGTTTTCACACTGATTACATTGTGTATATAATAGCAAAAAAATATACATTTGATGCATTGACATATTAAAAAATAAAGTGAGGTACAAGATAACAGTATATTAAATATTGAGTTCTGTAAAATTGTAATGTAGAGAGCTCAAATCTTATGCTGGTGTTTAAAATTAACAACAGACACACAATATTTCAAATTTTAGGGGCACCACTTAAAACCCCTTCTAAAATAGTTTTAAAAATTATGTCTAACATATTGCAATTTAAAGGAAGAGGCTGTTAAAAAAAATTTTTGACGCTGGAAAAGTATTTTGAAATGAATTTTCTTACTTTGAAAATTTATGATTTTGATGAAAAAAATAGATGAAAATTTTACATTACTCTAACATGATTTACGATGCCTTATGCATATAGTTTTTCGTGTTTTAGTAGAAACATATTTGCATGTCTTTCAAAAAGTGAAATAAAATACGCATATTGCAAAATTAAAAGCCATCATCTTCCATAGACTTTATGTAGATATGCTTCATAGGATTATATGTTAGCTTGAGATGAGACAGCTCCTATTTGGTTGAATTTAGATCCTCCTCAAAAGCGATGAAGTTTTCTGCTCTCAAAATTGCAGTAATTATAGCGGAATCTTCTTTTTGCCAAATATAATATTTTTTAGTTTTGCTTTATTTTCAGCGCTTGGAGATAAATCTTAGAAATTTTCAAGCATTCATTACGTCATTACTGACCTCACTAAGGCTAAATCAAGTCTGTCAAGTACATTTTTATAAAGGTCAATTGAATTTGAATGCATATAAGCAAAAGTGTACTTACTGGTACTTTTTTATTAATGTGCGGTTGTTGTACTGTAGTCTGAACTTTTATTCTTACTCTCCATCTGCAGACATGCAGAAATATTGTTGTTATTCTTTGATGTTCAAACGCTTAACCATTGCTGTGCATTTGCCATTATTTATGTTATGTTTTGATCTTTATCAAAGCACTATCAACCTATGAAAATCACAATTGCGCATTTCAATAAGAAACAAAACTTTAAATTGAACATTCTGAACAGGGGTTTTAAGGGATTTCCCAAATGTCATGGTGACATCATTATAAATTGAATGATTTTCTGAAAATCTAAATACCTCTGTATTAATGGTAATTTGTAGATTTTAGCCTTGAGGTGCAAAAAAATCCCAAAAATGTGACAAACTACAAAGTTGCTTTTGAGAGGAATGTGAAATCAATCAGTTTGAAAAAAATTTTTGCACAGTGATTTTTGAGCAAATCTGCACCACATCAGATTGTTCAAATGTATCTTTTCAAACATGACCGAAATATGAATAGATACATAGATAGATAGATAGATATAAATATATAATAGTGCTAAATAGTTTACAATGTACATGTATATTAGTAAATAAAGACATTTTTTCACAATTATTATTTGCAAAACCTGAATATTGACCCCTCAAGTGATTGCAGAAGAATGCATGATAGGTAATCTTCAGGATGGGTGTATCTTTACTGCTTGGTAGTAGCACACAGCTTTGTCCATGTCAGGTTAGTTATTAGGTCTTTCTAATTAAATCTGGCATTCAAACATGTCTATATTTGATAGCCTTGAGATTTTTCAAAGCAGATGCAATCTTGCTGAATTATTCAGAAACTATTTCGAAAGGCTGAATAGCTTAAAAATTTTACATATTTATTAAACATCACAATTAATAGATCTAATGTTTTAAGCAACCCTTTAACTAAACATGATGATTAGAACCGTTTTAGAACTTAGGATCATCAAAGATGTTGTTATCTAGATATTCACATTTTTTGAATAATAATAAAGAAAAGTTTTATTTCCTCTATCAACCATGAATCGGGATAAGATACTAGGTTATTCATTTGTTGTTAAATATTGACGTGCAAGAACAATAAACGTTTTTGTTTTCTAGACGTCCTGCAATAAGTGTTGTTACAACTACGATGTCTGAGAAACGTTTATCAGATGGAGAAGATGTCTATTGTTTACAGAGTTTTTGAAACAAGTTATGAAAGCAGTTTTCTATTCGTTTATTATGTTTTCTTTTAGGAAATTCATTGAGGAAGAAATATAATTCAGTGCTCTCCTCAGCTTCTGTTTTTACAAGGCGCTTTAGATTGTTATTAGAAATAATCAATTTCTTAGTTTTTTTACTTCTTAGCAATAGATTGGTATCATGGAAATGGTCAACCGATGAAGTTAAGGTGCTTCTTTATCATCTTCTTTTGTACAATTATCTTAAAATGTATTACTTCACTGTTGGCAAACTACTATTAATTGCTTCTACAATCGCATTCCTTAAAAAAGGAGGATTGAAAAAAATTTGTGTAAGATATCTAACCGACTCAATTTATTTATGTTTAAAATGTCGTATTATACATATATATAATTAATGCCGAAAAAATATATCTCACTATCCAACAATTAATGTTATAATCACTTTGCTTACTTGTTTAATTATATCAACTTTAACGTAAGGTTTCTGAAATTAGAGAACTACCAAAAACGCTGTACAAAATTGATAGTCAACAATGATAACTATTCAATTATACAAATTCATATTCTTCCTTTATATTTACGCCTAAAATACTTGGACTTGTGTTTTTTTGAATGAAGTGTTAACTGGCAACTACAATTTAAATCTGTCTTCATTTGTTTCTCTCCATTCTACTGGGGTTAACATTCTTAGTTCATCAAGTCACTTAGTTTAAATTGCACTAGTAGAGAAAGGTAAATCTCTTCTAAAATATTTTGCAGGATTATATTCACTTGTCATCAAAAACAAACATATCTGATAAGTCAAATTCAATTAAAAATCTACAAGAATTATATGTTTGCACACAACGTTTGATATGTTGTACACATGTAGATTATTCAATTCATGTAAGACTTTTTACTAAATTATATTTTTAAATTATTTTTGTTTATTTGCTTGTACATGTATTTCACAAGAATAAATCAATAAATAATCAAATAAACAATCAAATAATATCAATTATTATTTTATAAGATTTAGATGTACTGTAGTTGAAATTACGTTTTATTTAAATTTTAATTAAAATTCCATTAGTAGAATTCAGATAGTGAACTAGTTCGGCAATTAACTGCAATTAGTCGATAATTGCAATCTTGACAATTATTAAACTAAGGTGAATGCAGTCGTTAATAAAGGCTTTTTATTTGATGTGTTTCAGTCCAACAACATTCCAAAGAGTTCCTTTATTACAAATAAATTGATGGTTTTTACAGATCAAACTAGCAGCAATTACAATTAACAGTTAGAGTTTAATTTAGTAAATCTTGCATTGCATTGCATTGCATAATGATACCAATCTAACGTTAGCAACGCATAATGCTAAAATAATTATGAANTTTCAGTCCAACAACATTCCAAAGAGTTCCTTTATTACAAATAAATTGATGGTTATTACAGATCAAACTAGCAGCAATTACAATTAACAGTTAGAGTTTAATTTAGTAAATCTTGCATTGCATTGCATAATGATACCAATCTAACGTTAGCAACGCATAATGCTAAAATAATTATGAAACAAGCCCAAACTTTTTGCATTCATTATTTATAACTATTGTAAAACGAACATTTACTTTGATTAGATGAAAGATCAGGTCAGTGATGCACATTCAATAAAAAAATTGTAACCGACCCGAGCCTAATATTCATTCCCTTACCCGACCCAATCTGACCCGACTATTGATCCACTTACTCGGCTATTGATTCACTTACCGATCTAACCAGCCTCTAAGAAAACAAAATAGTATACATAAAAGTTTAAGTGAATTGCAAACAAATAAATACGAAATATTGCATTTTATTCAAGACTATCATATCCGATAATTATAATTAAGCGACGTAGATTTCTCCCTGAGGGTACCCGAACCAAATTTAAATTATTGCGCCCGAAGCCGAACCCAGACTTATGTTGTGTATATGATGCCCATCTCTGGAACAGGTAAGTACACTAATGATAACGCACTCACAATTGGAGTAACCAGAGCAGGGTCATCCAATTGTAATTTGCATGTAGAAAGTAGCTGCTCCAAGCATCAAAAGGCATTATAACTCACTTTTTATCCAATATAATTTGAAATCCTTAAAAACTTTGTGATATTTACTATTTGTTTTCATGAACAGTATTGTTAAATGTTCGATAGGTTTCTGAAAAATTGCTTTGCATACGGTATGCATGCTTACATATCTAGTTAAACAGTTTGATAGGCAAAGATTATTCTGGTAAATTTAAAAAGAAAATTAAATATACTGTGATTATGCACTTGATGTATGAATGGGCTTCACATTCTTGATGTTTCTTAGAGTTTAAATGAAATTCCATATGTATTGAAAGGATTTCCTAACCTCAAATTTTTATTAGAATATTTCCATCTTTTTTTACTAAATGCCCAATAACATTACTGTTTCTTGATACTTTTGAAAAGTGGCGTTTGTCATGTTTTAAAATCAAATCTGAAAAATATGTTAAATTTTTTGATGGCACCTTTTTTTATCAACTTCCCATAGAAAGGTTTTCAATACGTCAGCTCGTAAGTTAAGCACTACGTCATTTAGGGATAACAACTGTTTGTTACATTATTAAATTTCTAGAAATAATATCATTGCTGATCGGATAAATAGCATTTAAGTACATTTTTGAACTATTTTCTCGATGTCAATCCCAAAATTCAGAGTATTGGCAATAGTTGCTCCTATTAGTTTAGCAGCATTTTTCTATTCGTTTGAGTGAATTTGCTCAGGTGGAGAAACTCAAGATACACACTTCAACTGATTTTGCATTATTGATATTCATGTTAATCTGAAAGCACAAGTCTTAAACTTGTTTGATTACAGCTCTTGGCATTGGAATTTACACGAACAAATTGCAAATATTATTGTTGATTATCTGGGCTTGAACTTTCAGCCCGTGACTCTTAATTTTTAGAATATTTCTCAAAATTGAATTTATTTATAATTTGGTGTGTTTGCGCTGTGTTCACGGAAGTTGAATTTAATAGGTGTTCACTTGCACAAACACTCATCACCATTCATCAATTAACGCATTTTTTAATGTCACCACGTTCCAAGTAATACCAATTTTAAAACTACGTAAAATGCAATGGATAGTTATATAGCAAACATGATTAATATAATCTTCTAGGGCTATCAGATCAAGTTAGTTGACTTAGGTCCAAAGGTATTTGAGCATTTGGAAATGGAGTATTATACTAAAATTGTTCCATTAGAAATTTATTGAAAATTTTTTGTAATTTTTAATGCATGCTACAATTTAAGCGAAAATTTCCCTTTGGTCAAATATATTATCCCGCCCGTGATCCGTACGATTTAATAGAGTAACATTAAGTGCTCGATTATGTTATTGTCGAAATGGATCGGGATCAGGTACCCAAGTTACAATGGTTAATAGGGCCATTATTGGTCCATTATTGGCATCGTTGGCCAATATTGGCCAACCATTTGCCAATATAAACCATTAATGTTAGAAGGCAAATTGTTGGTATATGAATGGCTTTAAAGCTTGGATTGGTTGATAAAAATATACGGATGTTATCTACCACTCCATTTGAGAAAATCTAACATGTTAAGTAATACCAATACCATTTATATGGTTCCTCTATAAGAAAAGGATAAAAGACGTGAGTTTTGCGAATCAAAATCTAAATTTCGTTCAGATTCGGATAGTAAATTTTCTGCTCGGATTCGAGTAGTGAATATTCTGATCCGGCCGGGTTCCGTTCCATGTTGCGCCATGTTATCACTTTCAAGTAACATTTAATCAACTGGTCGTGTGAGTCAAACCTCAGTTGATTATGAAGCCAAACGTACATTTGATAATAACAATTTTAATTTCACATAATTCCAATTTTTAAAAATTACAATTTTTTGAGATTGCGTTTGTGTTCGGATAAGAAAGGCAGAGTTCTAATTTGAAAAAGTAAAATTACCGAAAACAAATGAATCGCTATACACTGGGGTGACAAAATGCTACGCGCACCTATATTCAAAATAAAAAAAAACTATAGAGAAAAACAAAAATAAAACAGTTTTCAGTATTTAATACATCGTCCAAGTCTTCTTAGAACCATTTCCATTCTATTTGGCATGCTTTCGTATAATTTTCCATTGTTTGCACAGAAATCGAGTTCCAAATGGTTCGAACAACAGAATTCAGGTTCTCCCAAGAAATAACTTGATTTTTCAAACTTTGCTTCAAAATTGCACACATGTTTTCAATAACGTTTAAATCAGTGCTATATGGGGCCAGTATTCAACCTTAATGTATGGGTGCATTGTCGTTTTGATCAAAACGTACCAAGGCATAAGAATCTCCTCTTTCACATTTTCCAACAAACTAGCATACCCTGATGATTTGAGAGTATTCGGGCAAGAATATAAAACTTTTTTACCATCAGCACGGATCGCACCCCAGTATGTAATGGATCTTATATCTGTGGACATTGACTTAACGTGTGCATCTGAAAATCGGCTACGTTTCCATCGCTACTGAGTTTTACTCGGGTCTCGTCACTGAAGATCACTCGTTCCCAGTCGCCAACTGTTCTGTTGCGTCTTTGTCGGAACCATCGGAACCTGACATGGACATTTTCTTCGTCAAAGTGGGTTTTTTGGCGGATGATCTGTCGAAAATGCCATTTTTATGCAGAACTCTGCGAATACCTTGAACCGATACTGTTTAACTGCAAGAAAAACTTCCTCTCAGTAGTGACACGCCTTATGCTTCGCTTTGGGTCATTTTTCACACGACGTACCAGTAAATTTTCGTCTCTTTTTGTCAATTTTTGCTTTCCCCCCGTTGATTTACCAGCTGTAAATGTACCATTTCTCTTATATCTACCAAAAGCCGACTGGGCTGAAGATCTGTTTTTTAAATCGAGGACTTCTACTATTTTCTTCCATGAATAATGTTGTTTTCGTAGAATAACATCTTGCGAAACAATAGAATCAGGCAATGGTTTTCCCATTTCAAGTGTTTTATGCTATTGCAATGGAAGAAATAATGATTAGAATGCAAGGAAAAAAGCGTTGTAAAAAGATTAAAACAAGATTTTTACCGAGTACAATAAAACGCAGAAGCGACTGTATTTTGTCAAATCACAAATCCATATGACTTAAAACATTACAAACTTAAATACAACATATTTACGCCTCTTGTTGCCCATTGTACCAAACAATGAGTTTATTACTACCTTGTAGTAATTATCGCGATAACAAAGATGTACGTAGCATTTTGCCAACCTATTGTATAAGAGATTTAGTAGTAGAGCTCCTAAAACCGTACTTTGAGGTATTCCTAAACATGTGATTAGTATTTAAGATATTCATATTAATTATGTGAGGTAGAATTTCTAATATAATAAGTTTAGCAATCACTGTCTCTCTCTGCTTTGTCAAACGCTTTAGTGAAGCCCAATGCAAAAATTTTAAATTATCAGTTTTTTAAATAATCTAAAATATGTGCAATATTGCAAATTCAGTGCTAGAGTCCTATCGAAAACCAAACTCATTTTCCTAAGTTGTCCATTGTAAGGCCCCGAAATAAAACTGCTATAAATAAGCTCTTCAAAGTTTCTAGAAAAGATTGTCGGCACACAGAGATCGGGAGCAACTCATTCAATGCATCTAATTTTTCCTTTTTAGAAAAGAACACATTTTGGAAAGCTTCACTATCTAAGAAAGATTCTATGTTGGATGGTATTATTGTAAATTTTCATTAAAATGTCAACAAATTTTTCTGAAATATTTTTAAAAAATCATCTCGAACACAAGCACCACTTTAATTTTCTTAGAGAAAAAACTGAAATCCAAAGAATGTCAGAAATGCATGAATATTTACTTTTTGAGAAGGGGAGTAAAATCGGTGTTGGAGACATCAGCAAGGTAGTTTTTGATGCCACTTGCTGTAAATGCTGAAGAAGATACCACGCATTTTTTTGCAGATTTTCACCACTCTAGAATCTCGATGCTATAATATAACCAAATAAATTAACTTTTTTCTTAGGGTAACAAATATATATATATATATATATATATATATATTGCATAATTGTACTTTGTGAAAGAGGGAAAACTTGTGATAAATAGTATACACGTGATTAATAAGTATTTCTTTAGCTTAATTCGCCTTACTGGTTTTACTATAATTGCTTTGTGATCAGAAAGTATTGAATGCTGTAGAAGTTAAGAAATATAACTGAGAATTTTTGTTTGTTGGTTCCTTGAATAAATGCTTTAAAGGGAATTTTTTCATAAGTAACAAATGCAGAGCATTCGGTTTCAAAATATAGCAATTAACTGTAGACACACATTAAATGTGGTATTTGCAGTTAATGCATGGTGAATAAAATGGAACGTCAAAAATGTGTTTAAAAGTTGAAGTCTGCAAAGAGCCTCACAGAATTTCTAAGTTTTTATCATCCCGACAACTAAATTGCTTCAATTCGGTCTCTTTAAAATAATTTTGCAATTCTGTATTGAAACAAACATAATATCTTTAGGTTTCTTAATCATGTCTCCATGAAACATGTGAACACCAAAATTAAGTCATTCTGAAGTAATGTGATTTTACAATGATTTGAGATTCATTAACAATAACATTGCCTGTTGACGTTTTAGTTATTTTTTAGTTATCCACGATTTCTTTTTTTGTTATTGTATATTTGCTCAATAAAGTTTCTAGTTCTTATATGTGTTCTTTGAGTCTCATTGTGAATTAGTACGCATCGTTTTCTTATACATTCATTATTGAAAATGTTATTTGAAGAAGGATCTGGTAATATAAGAGTTGAATTGTAGACATGTTATGATCAAAGACATAGCAGGTCTACATTTCGGACCCTTTAAATAATCTGTATAATACATATCAACTCGCGATCTCACCTCTTACACAAACACCTTACCTTTTTCTGATTATCATTGTTTTGAATTTTTCTTCGCTGATATTTAACAATATTTCATTTTAATGCTAAGCAAAAAGAGTAACAAAATATGCAATGAATGCTTGTGTACTAAATAAGTGATGTTCTAGCCATAGAATTTTAAACACATTGTTTTCATATTTTTGTGAAAAACTACCTTTGGTTTTTGCATGCATTATTTTTGCTGATCTTTAAAAATAGTGTCCGTTGGCTCGATCTAAGATGATGCAATTAGACACAGGCCTGGAAACGGATTGGGTCAACAATTAGCCAGGCCGAGTCAAGAAACCATCGCTGAGGTCGATCCCAGATTCAGGATGAACATTCATTGAAATTGAACGCATATATTTTAGCTTATATGATCAGATCCTGCGTTAAACTTATTCCATTAGATTTGTAACAATTATTTAAATGATTCAATTGACCTTTATTATTATTAAAACTGGGTAGGGTTTGAAAATGTTTGTATCGGTTTGGGTTGGCTCTGAAATTGCTTGGGTTAGGTTGGGTAGGGTCAAGGAGATTTGCCGCACTTCAAGGCTTGATTGCAAAGGCTACTCTCTTAGCATCGTTTGCTATGGTATCAATTTTGGAAACAATCAAAATTTTATGCTGTTTTAGAAGACTAATCATATTTATTAAACATGATATTCATTCTTTTTGAAAATGAAAAATTTAAAATCATGAATTTATGATTTGTCTAAAGAAATACGATGAAAAATGGAAAATCTCAATTTTTCTGATTCGAAAGTTCAAAGCTAGTGTATTAATATTTAGGAAAAAGACAGGTTGTTATTAAAAGTTTAATTCGAATTCAAGTCTTTTCTTAAATAATTTAGAATTTCGGTTTTTCGTACTTATTTATAATTGAATTTGATATTTAGGTTGTCATGTAAACGTGAAACTTCTTGCTTCATGCTTCCGTACAATACATAAAGTAGAAAAGAGAGCTTGGAAGCGCAAGATTGCTAAGGACTTCAAATTTGAGGTGTATTTTAGCAAGTAAATGAAATACGTCGCATACATTGCTGTAATTAAGGGAGGAGTCTGAAGGGTATTACTCAAACTAACTCGCATTTAAGGATTCCATCGTCCTTTGCCAAACATAAAGTCTAATACAATTAAATTGATTCTCAGTAGCACACCACCAAAGGTAGCTCATGCATCTATAAGAATTTAAATATGTACATGGGCTGCGTCCAAGTGCAATTTCAAAAACATGTAGGGTTTTAATGAATACAAACTAATTTAATTATGTTAATTACGTTTTGGACGTTTCCGAAAATTGCTTCTAATTCAAATCACCTTAGAGTTCATATGATATAGCGCGCGAGAATGTAAATCATATTTTTTGTCAGGTGAGATTAGCGCTTGAAGAAAACTAGGCGAACTGGGACCAGATTTAAGAAATGGGCCCGTGTTCAATTCTGGCATGGATATGATGAGCATGGATTTTCGAAAATAAAATTGTGAAGAAATCTGTATCAAGTTATTCTTGAAACGGGTATTTTAAGATATCTATAAAAACTAAGCCATTTCTATAAATAAAAAAATCACAATAGCCCAGCGCCTCCTTCCGAATACCCATCGGGCTTGATTTCTAAAAATATACTTTTAGTTGCTTTGTTTTACGAGATTAATGCAAAATGATACTCAGCTAAGTTGCTTACCTATAACATATATTTTGCAAAAATATTTTCATTTTTTAATTTTTGAAGAGTGAAAAATGTAATATTTATTTCATCTGTACCCAATGCAACAGTTAAATATCTAAGAGCTGCTAACAATGCTTGAGAAATTCCCTACAAATTCGTGAAATATTTTGTTTCTTCAAAACTAAGAAGCCTATAATTACTCAATTCTGCATTTTTATTTTAAAAACTGAATCTATTGACTTATTACAATGACGCTCATATAAAAAAAAGTTGAGTACTTCAAATACCTTGGAACTACTTTTTACTTACATCTAAATTTTCAAAAGTAACTAAATCATATTATTACAAAAATGACCATATCGATTAAAGTAATTCACTTATTTTTTAAAAACTTCCAACTAAAGCGAAAAGTTATATATTCCACAAACCTGGTTACTCTATTAATAGAAACTAACATCGCCATGGCCCAAGTTGATTATTATTATTATCTACAAATATTCTTTTTTTGTTATATTCTGTTTCATATTTCTTCTTAATGAGAAATCTAGATATTAAAAATAGTAATGAATACAAATTGGTTACGTTTTATGAACTTAAGGTTTGCAAAGTGCTCATTCCAGTGGCGCTTCAAGAAGATGCATGGAAAATTTTCCCTTCTCAGATTATCAATATAGATTTTTGGGATAGAAATACACGATTTTCGGCTTTGAGAACTGTTCAATATTTAGTCATGATTTATATTTCTACTTGTTATTTATGTTAAGTAAATCCTTTATCGCTTGTTAGGCACTTGTATTTTATAGGGTGCGTAATATGTTTGGAAACATGTTTATTGATTAGTCTAAAATTGACCAATCAAATAACGTGTGTACATACAACGGTTGTTTTTGCTTTAAACTTTGTTTTACTTTTTGTCAAAAGGAACAAAAACGAACTGTGATTGTTGGATTGAATCAATGTGAAAAACGCCAATGTGAAATCTTTTATGCACAAGATTAGTAGGCGTTTTGTTTCTAAAACCATAAAACGATGTCAGGAGTTGGAAACATTGCAATAGGCCAAAATCAGGAGGTTGTAGCTGCAGCTATAACGCAATTGAAGAAGGTTGTTGATTATCGAAACCCACACAGATCTATGAGAAAAATGGCTAGACAACTAAAAGTTAGTGAAGGAACCATTCGAAAAATTGTAAAGAAACAACTGAGCTATAAATCGTTAAGGTTTTCCAAGCGACATATCGTTACAATTGCTGCTATTAAAATATCTACTTTACAGAGGAGAAGTTTTTCACGATTTAACAATTATTTAATCGCCAAAATGACCGCATATTTTCGGTAACTTCATCTGACATTCCTGGTAATTTGAAGATCGTCAGCAGGCAAGGCAATCTTGCTTCTGCACTTAAAGGACACCACTTGTTTTTATTGACAAAAGTGGTAAGATAAATGGTGAGTTCTACTGTCAGAATATTTTAGAGGCAGTTGTGAAAACTTGTCTCTCCATCACTACAAGCATAGACAATGGACCATACAGCAAGACTCAGCACAACACACAGAGCAAAAGAACTTGTTGAGTGGTTGTGCAAAAATTTCCCTGACGTGATGCTTCCTAAGGATTGGCTCGATACTAACCTTACTTGAATAGTTTGGATTTAAATATTTGGCTACTCTCCAAAGCATCCAAGCTTTAAAACGATCCTCACAGCGAGAACGAAACAAAATTGCAGATGAGACTTTGCGTGCTGCTGTAAATTCTTTCTCAATAAGACTAAGCAAGTTCATAAAAGCTAACGATGGCTATTTTGAGTTACATTTAGTATAAATGCAGTCTAATAATATTGAAATTTAAAAAACTTTTTCTTTTATAAATATTATATTTTATATTCTATGTAATAAAATATTTGATTCCAAACTTAGTACGCACCCTTTACTGCAGAGTTGTAACCGAGTCATCGGGTCGGGGATTTGCTGAAGGTTCATCCGGGTCAATTTCACCTCAAGGCTTTCACGTTTGCCCCGTCACACTAAATTAATAAACAATTGAAAGACATATATGTTGGCACAAAGAGGCTAATCTCATTCAAGTAAGGATCGTTGTTACGTAAACATTGAATTTCAAAATTACATGCGTGCCGTAAATAGTTTTATGGATTGAAAATTATTATTTCGTGGATTTTCTTTTACTTTTGTAGTTGGATAATGTTAAGTGATATTATGTCCTTGAAATGTGATTTAAATCAAAATCGAAATTTTTGCTAGAAATAGAATTGGTTACATTAATAAACTTAGTACAATAAAACAACTTGGAGCAGGTTTTCAGGGTTTTCATAAAAAACATCGTCAATTATTGATCCAGAACAACTAAACTCTAAAGATTAGTGTAGTTTATCAAATATGCCATCAACATCAACAGAAAGATTCATCAATTAAGTAGACCAACTCAGACATTGGCATGCATTTATTAGTTTCAGGGCGTAACTTGAAATAATTATTTTATTCAATATGAATTTTTAGTTAAATATGTAAATATAACAAATAAGCAAAATGAAATCGCTTTCCTATGGGAATAATGTACACTAAACAAGTAATTTGTTGCAATTTTTATATTTGACTAGCTATTATCGATAGAATTTGAAATTTCAACACATTGACAGAAAATAAAAATTAGAACTACATTAGTTTTGCTTGTTACAATACATTTATTGAGCCCTTTTGCAATCCTTAATGTTTATGATTTTCAGCCGTGAACTAGCCCGATCCGTGCATATTTGGTCTAGCTTTCTAATAATTTCATTCATTGCCAAATGTTCTATTCCAGGAAGCCGTTCCACTAAAAGCTCAGCTTTGTTCAGTTGACATTATCCAGTACAGCAGATACAAAATATCAAGTTTTTTTTACATATTTTTTAAATTCATTCTCTGTCATACTTTAGCATTTGGAAATGATCTCTAGCATCTGTTTAGATTAATATTAACTGTTGTAACACGTGTTTTAAGTTACCCCGTTTTAGGGTAAATCTTTGCAAATAATATATTTCACAGACTGATACTTGAAATCATATGAAACTTAGCTGCAGTTGTGCAATGAAGACTAGCCTGATGTATTGCTTCACTTCAAAGTATATGTAAGTACGCAAAATCTTCCAAGCAATGTTTTAAAATAACGGGTCAAATTGGGTCACTGGGTAATTTAGTTTCCAAGTTTACAGAGTCTCGTCATGTCGCACTGTCAAAAATCTATCCGGCTCACATTTTGTGATGTACTGCATATAAGCGTTGAAGCCTTTAAAAATTGTAAGCCGATTTTATGTGCAGAAAATTACTATATCTCTATACACACAAAATTAACTATAGTAAAATTTGAATATTAGCATTTGTTTTATGAATATAATTTCTCTCGGATTTTAGTTAGTCTTTAATCTGAATCTGAGCTCTTCTTGTCGACAATCTGAGAAACTTCTGCCTATGAGCTTGAGGTTCGTTTCTGTTTCCCTCACATTTCCTATGCCTTAATTGATATAAAAAGATGAAATATCATCGAAGCAAGCTTATCTAGTATACCTAACTTATTTAAAAACAAAATAATCATTCTGTACTCTAAAATATTTAACAAGCGGTTTCTAAATTTGAGAGAATAACTTTTGTGTTATATTTTGACCAAATATAATTTCTCAACAATTGAAATCCAACACCCTACATCGTAAAATAACTTTAGCAAGGTGGGTTGAACCCCTGCTTATATGCGTCTGAAAAATTCAATTAAAATTAATGTTCGAATATTGATCGAACGGCCATTGGATGATTTGCTTGTTATAGGTCAAAAGCAAACATAAATAATATGCACTCATAATTTAAGACATCTGTTCTATTTCATGAAAGGGAATCGCAAAAGTTGCAAGCTTCTCAAAATCTTATTCTATATATTTCTAATAGATTTCAGCTTTGCCAATCAAATAGTGAAGCGGACAAAGTCAAAGCTTAGAAATCCAAGCGATTTTCGCAAATATGCTGAGTGCACAAGTCAATATATAACTAAAGATGACGAAAATATTTTGTGCAAATTTGAATCTCATGAAAGATTCTACAAGAAAGTATATGAAACCCAAAACGATGTTATTGTTAAAAGACTCAATTTTTCCATAACTTCCATTACAAGAACCGGTTTATCCTCATATCGAATTCGTTTTCTTCGACCAGCCATTTCAAATGTAGCGTTTGAATATAATCTTACAACGCCAGGACAAAATGATGCATATGCTGTAGGCTGGAGTACTCATGAAACAGACACAGCGAAAGCCTTACTCCAAAATTCAAAAATAATTTACTTACATAGTTCAAAATTTGACTCATTTCATATTACAGTAAGCGGTCTGCAATATGTTGACAATCAATTTTACACATTCAAAACATGTGGAACAAATGAAAAAGCAATAAACATTGAAGAATTTCAAAATAGTGGAAACAAACTATCCTTCTATTTAGAGGAGCAGAGTTATTTTGCCTATACATTGCATGTTCAAATGTCATTTGCTACATATGCAATTGCAGTTCCATTAAACATTGGCAAAACTTTCTATATTGAATTACCAGTTAGTACTTCTGTACCAGGTTTATTCTATATTAAATACTATAATACCATTGAGTGTGATGTTGGTCAGAACAAAGGAACACAAGTTCGTCAATATCTTCCTAATACAAAACTATTATATTATTCGTTTTTTGAAAAACTGTATGGACTTGAAGAAGTTGATATCTTAGCTAACGTAACAAACTGCGATTTATTACTATTTGTAAATTGGTTTTCAGGCCTAGATAGAGTTTGCTATTCAAATCTTCACAAGAATATATTCATAATTGGAGGAAACATTAATCAATCGGAATTCATAGTTCCATTGGCAAACCTAACTTTTTCCGTGCGGCCAGCGTGCATTTATAAGACATATTTATTTAAGGACAGGTTCTATTGTGTTGACGAAAACTCGATAATCCAGTTTTCAGAAATGGAAGGAGAAATAAGTTATTTTAAAAAAGTTCTATCATTTTCAATACGATATATAACTTTAGATTTACATCGCTCAAATATAAGGGAAAACTGTGATCCATTGCCTATTCTATACATTTGTGGCCACACAAATAGAACTTTGCAAGATGAATTCGGCCACGATTTTCTGATTTTCCATTCTGTGTTCAACGCTTCTTCACTAACTCTGATAAAAGTTTTACTCGAAGAATCTAATTGCATCAATTCTAGTAAATACTCTCTGATTGCCGAATTTCCCGATGGACATATTCTTCCTCATTCTCGACCAATAGTTTGTGAAGCGATATACCTTAATGAAAGATCTCAATTTATGTGTAAAGTATCACAAACTTACATTGAATTTCATTACGAATTGTCGGATCATTTCTATATTTACTCTTCTTTAGAGATTACAAATATAATTATTAAGAACAACATTAAACAGCCATTAATACTTCGTGGTTATTTTGACTCAGACACCATCCAAGACTACATCTCAATTAAGAATCATGAATCAGATACAAACATGTATTATCGGTTTTCGAGTTATGGGATCTCAAAGAAGGATGCTGAATTTACATTATGCACTGACATTGATGCAATTAATGCTGTGATTGACATAAACTCTGATGGTTATGATGACTTTATTTGTACCCAGGGCGACAGTATTATAATCGCTTACAATTTGTTTTAAATATTGTGGAATTTTTCTCCCTTCAAAATTATTTCAAATGATCGCTTGCAGCACAATTAAGAACTTTATACCTATGCTCGCATGACAACATTTGTAAAGGACTAATGTACTCTCTGCATTTCTTTCAATAGCAAGTTATTCAATTAAAACATTCTGCACATATGTACTTACGAACAATTGTTTTGCATATACAATGTTAAAAGTATTTACATATAAGATCAAATTGTCTTCACAAATTTATCGACAATCATTAAAATTTTCGAATAGCAGCAAAGAAAATTGCATTTTCGGATATGGCTAAAAAATTTTGCGTGGGTATAAAAAAGAAATTGAAAAGATTGCTCCACTAGAAAAGCTTTACCCGCACACCACTAATATTCATATTAATGCATGTTTCACAAATTATGCATAATGGGAGAAATATCGAAGTCGATTACATATATTTTCAATTACGCATGCGAATTAATATATTTATGTTTTACCTAACTATCATATGCAATATTAAAAAATTCTAAAGGATGGACAAAATAAACGCGCTACTTAGGCTCGTCGTAAACTGCCGGTAAGTAAAGCAAATTCAAGTAAGAAAAGTTTTACTTACAGGCAGTGTACGAGCTCTTAAGTAAAGTAAAGTAAGGTTTCAAGCAGATAATTACACAATAGGTTCTGTTCGATTTTTAAGTAAACCTTTACAGCAGTGTACTAGGTCTTAAGAAAAGTAAAGTAAAGTAAGGTAATGTAAACAACATTGATCTCAATTTGAACGTCACTGAATAATTATTACACAAAAACAATATAAATAAAATTAATAATTTCAAAGGAATTAATTTCAACAGGGTTTTCTTTGTAGCTGCATTTGGGTAAACAAATTTTCATGATGTAATTAATTCGATTTTTGAGCCAACCTATTGTAAAATATTGACTTTGTTTACTGAAGTGAAAATGTGATTGTAGTTAATTACCAAGATATCTGTTATTTCAAATAGATTTGCTCTGTTATGAAAACTGGGGAAGATGTTCTTTTTAGTAAACAATGTTCTTATTAACATGGAAAGTCTTCGAAGTTATCAAAATCAAATGATATACCACATTAATATTGTATGCATTTAATTTTTTTTGATTAAATTGCACAATAACACTCGCATGCATATCATAAATAAATCAAAATATATTTTTTTAGTTGTAATTTTTGCTAATACATTGGGTTTTATTTATCTCTTTATGCCTGTTAAACAATGATTATACTTTACTTTACTTTACGGCAGTGTACGACTAGGGTTAGAGAGTTTTCTAATCTTGATTATTCTACTAATGAACTAAGATTATCAGATACATTCAAACGTGAATATGAAGATATTGTTTATGGTAAAAAGTCGAAATTCATCAAATGCTTAAAAATCAATTTAACATGTACAATATCAAAGAATTTCCATCTTCGAAAGTATTTAAGCCAAAATTATTCCTTTCGAGTAATAATTTAAATGAAAAATAATGCAAAGAATCTAAAAAAATTGTTCAAAATGTTAAAGAATTGCATAAATCCATCAACTGTAAAAATCGAAATATATTTGGGAAATTATATAATAACCATAACGCATTAAGCAAAGTGTTCAATTCATAAAAAATCAAATACAGTTAACTATTTTAAAGACTAATCAAGAACTGTAATTAAATTTTATATAAAGATATTATATCCTGCAACAAAGAAAATAAAAAATTGTATCTAAACAAAATAAGTTAAACTTAGAAATAACAATTTCCAAAGTATATTTCATAAAGTTGATAAATTTTAAGATCAATTCAGAATTATTGTGAAAGTAAATTCATTGGAGTTACGGAAACTTGGTTAGAATCTAATGGTTACTTAATAAGTCTAAATGACAAATTTTCAATCTTTCAAAAAGATAGAAAACAAGCTTTAACACATAAAACCAGAGGTGGTTAAGTTCAGCTAAATATTCCAAGCAAATTCAAAGCAATAATAAGAGATGATATTTTTAAAGAAGATTTTGAATTTGATAGCTTGTGGGTTCAATTTAGTAAATGCCACTTTATCAACTTGCGTTATTTTAGTAAGAAAACAACGTTTCAAGTTTACGAAGAAAACGTATGCAAAGAAATTTGCATTGCAAATCATACAACAACTTAAATTATTACTTTGGGTGATTATATCCAAAAATTTTTGTGTGAAATAGAAAAAGGAAAATTAACAATTTAGTTTTTTTTAAAAAGAAGGTTCTAAATTAAAATATACCAACTCATATCGACTTTGTTAAGTCTACTCTGATTGATTACATCATTACCCTAATATTATATATATATATATATATATATATATATAT
>CABFPE010000490.1:433189-467104 GCA_900660155.1 Hofstenia miamia
TCCTTTAGCCCTAGTGCTTCTGCTTCTACAGTTTCCTCCACACTTAGCAGTCCTTTCCCTCCTTTATGCCTTGCCATGTACAACCTATCCACATCTCCATTTAGGTTGAAAGCCCTCTCTGCTGCTAGTACCTTCCTTGTCTCTCTGTCTAGCTCCCTAAGTTCATTCTTGTTCCATCTAGCTATTCCTGCCGAATATCTCAACACTGGTATTGCCCATGTATTAATTGCTTTTATACTATTCTGCCCATTCAATGCTGACTTCTGTAGTACCTTCCTTACTCTCCTCTTGTATTCTTTCCTTAGCCTCATCTTCATTTCCTCGTGATCTGTTCTGTCCTTCTCTATTACTCCTAAGTACTTGTACCCCTCTTTAACTTCCTCAATCTTATCCCCACTGCTTGTCCTCAAGCCATCCCCATCCACACACTTGCCTCTAGTCATTGTCACTGCTGCACACTTTCCTAATCCAAACTCCAACCCTGAATCTCTGCTTGCCTTCTCCAATGTCTCCACTTGCTTCTGCAGCATCTTCCTTGAACTAGCGTACATCTTCAGGTCATCCATGTACCATAGGTGACTCACTGCTCTACCATTCTTCTCCATTTTATACCCTATGCCTGTCTCCTTTAACTTTTCTGTGATAGGTATTATTATTATTATTATTATTATTATTATTATTATTATTATTATGGTGCTGAATACACCTCACGTATTATAATGACGCTAAATACAGTTTGGTGAACTATTATAATGACGCTAAATACAGTTTGGTGAACTATTATAAGGACGCTGAATACAAAAATATAATGTCGCACCATACTATTACTATTAAGCAAAAATTTTTGAAAACGACAGATATTTTGTGGTATACATGAAATAGATTAAGCAATAAGTTACATCCATATTGAATTTTCTGAATACAATCATATCTTGAGTATCTTTTAATAAAAAAATTGTTTAGGGAGCACACCCTTGCGAAAACTTAGAATGCTGGGAGAATAATGTTGGGATTGGGTTCAAACTAGTTGTATTCGCTTCTACATCTAGAAAATGGTTTTATTGTTTTTTTTAAATAAGATCTAGTCCGATGTTTCTAAAAAATCTTAACATGAACCACTGTAGGAGCAGGATAATGTCGGACGTTAATTATTCAAACAATTTTGAACTAGTCTTTGCGTTAAATAAGTTTATAATACATGTATCAAATATCATATATATCAAACAGTACATCCAAGAAATTTGAGAAGAAAATGTAATGATGATACAGTTTAACAGACAGTTTATTATTAAAATGATTGCAATTTGAGAATAATTGTTAAAGATAATTTACTATGTCTAATCCTTTCTGCAGCACTTTTCTGCAAAGCAGAATTACTGCAGATTTGATGAAGGCTTGGTTATAAGACATTCAATTATATATTACCAATGTTTGTTCTGCAGAAATTTATTTTCAACTTGCAAATCCTTACAACTGGTTATAAGAACTGCAACATTATAAATATGAGATTGAATCTCTAAGCTGCAGCATTTTTAGTGTGATATTAGATGCCAAAATTGCTGGAAAAGATATAAATAAAGGTAATTAATAATAATACTAAAACTTTTATTCAGATTTCGTAGAATAGTTCCTATAAAATATAGATAAATTCAGATACAATAGTCAAACATGGTTATGAAATGTTGGCTTGATTCCGGAGATATCTATGAGGGAAAATAGACAACTTGGCAGAAGATTCGTATCGCATGACTTCAGGTTGGCGCGATCTCAAGTGCACAGACGAATACTGGGTTCTCGTAGGAATATATTTTAAGAACGAATGGCTTTGTCTGGATTTTCTGGTACAGTTTATTATACTCCTGCTTGATTACCTCCACAATCGGCATTCTTACTGCTTTTTTTGTACACCATCAATTTTTTGCAGAACAGCTTGGGACGCTCCTTTCCAGACCGTCACACCGTAGTTTATCCGGCTTCTTATAAGAGTTGGAGTTCTGCTTATGTATAGTTGAGATGTTGCATTTCTTCATCACAATGTCAATATGAGGAAGAAACATAAGTTTATCGTCAATTACTATTTGCAATAGTTTGATATTTGTGTGCCTCTCCAAGAGACTACCTCTTTTGATTAATATGCATTGAGATGCAGATTTCTTTCTCTATGTTTTTCCTTGAGAGTTTCAATGACACACGTTGCTCCATCATCACTACCCGTTTTTTATGGTATGACTGACGTGTTGTCGTCTGCGTAAACTCTCAAGTTGCCTGACAGCGAACAATTGCTTAACTCATTTGTGGCCGCCTCATAGTATATTGGCGCCCCGACGTGAATCCAGTTGACTACGAAATTGTTGATAGAGTCTTATCGTGCGTAAACCTTCAATAATGGAACCGTGGCTGATTGTGTCAAATACTTTCGACATATCTAATGTGATTATTCTCACATAGTCGGATGTTTTGTAATTATAAACATCGTTCAGTATTTTCATGCAAGTATGGGACATCGATCCTGACGTACGAAAACCAAAAGGGTTAGGAAATGCCCATTGTTCATATTTCTCTTTCACAAAATACCAAAGAACCAACCTCTCAAATAGTCTACTAATGTCAGTCACAGACACTGGACAGTAATCCTTCGCAGTTTGTGGAATGGTTACCTTCGGGAGTTGAGTTATTTTCGCTTCCTTCAACTCTGGATAATCCCCTGTTCTCAAGGCCAGATTGAATATATAACAGCACACATCAGCCAATAAATGCGCATTTTCTTGGTATACCCATCCGGTCTTGCAGCCGTTTTCTTCCCCCTCCTCTAACAGTTGAAGGCTTGCATTACTAAGAACTCTGGGCAAGATTCTCTCTCCAATGGTGAATAGTTTCTCCATCTTACATCCTTCAGTGGCTGTTGAGATTGTGCTGTAATATATATTCAAATCATCGGTAGATAGTTGATTGGGTGTTTCAACACGCTGATAAGCTTTATTGATGGGACTCTTGATTTCCTGCAACCATATCTTCGAGCCTCTACTGCTTTTCCGAGAAGCATTTTCTCCGATTAGCTTTTTGTTTTTCTGGTTCTGAAGAATTCTGATCACCGGTGTCATGAAAGGTGGGACTTTGCTAGACATTCTGACACATCTCAGGTGACATGCTTTCTTGAAAGCACATTTAACAACTTCTGAGAATTTAAATGCTGCTCACGAGGCAGTGTCCTCCATGTATACCTCATCAAATATCTCGTTGCTAATTAGTTCACTGAAATACTGTCTGTGTTTGAATCGTTGTTTCAAAAAGTATTGCAGCAAAGAATAATTGCAGAGTCGCAGGGTTCAACCCACGAACCACAAATTACTAGGAAAACAATTTTTGCTTAAATGTATGATTTTATTATACTTAAACACAATCAGAGGCTGAAGCATGCTAAAACATTTACCGATTTCTTTCACTGAGCTCACCACATACATAGACACACACACTTCAATTATTATATATTATGCAAGCATAATTAATTTATAGTTTTACAATTATAGCATTTTAACAAATATATTGCCTGGCGAAGGAATAGAATAGGGTGCACGCGGAACACGCGGATAAAATAAACACTAATACAAGGTAAAAAACGATGAGAAATGCAATAACATACGTAAAAAGCTTAAAAAATAATAAAAATAGATCAATAACTTTGCATAATTAACCAAATTCGTAGCACGCGGTAACACGCATTAGCACGCGGTACATACTTAAAGAGAATAGCACAAAAAACTGAGAATTCATAATTTTTTTTATCTATTATTAACCCATATACAAGATATGGATGTACATTAATGTAAATCTATACATTTTAGTATAAATCAAGTCTTTCATGATTTTTAAATAAATTGGAACTTTCAGAGAATTTGTTCTCCCGATTAGCATTTATTTTCACAATGAAATTAAGCAAAGCAATTCTATTAATTATCTTGGTGTAGTAATTGATAGAGATTTACGTTTTACTGAAATTTTTTTTTCATCAAAATATAAGAAAATGACCCCTGGTATTAAATATTTATATCATTTGCGCAATGTAGGGCAGTCCTTTCAATCACAAATGCTTAACTCTTTTGTGCTAAGTAACTTTAACTATTGTTTTTTATTCCAACATATCACATCAAATAATCGATCATCACTAGCAAAAATATTCAATTGGGCAATAAGAACTCTGAATTATATTGATAAGCATAAATCAGTGAGCACTTTTATAAAAGGTGACAATGTTCTTGCACCATTGTACTTTATCGAATATCGAACTCTTTGTATGATACACAAGTATGTACACAATTCAAAATCAACGCACTTTTTATGCAATTATATCAAAACCAGTGATAGAAACCACAATTTGCATAGCAGTATTAATCTTTCAGATTCATTTAATTTAAATCAATTACTACATCAAGGTAATTCATAGAATTGCTTTGCTTAAATTCATTATCTCCTACTTTAATTTTTATATTAGAGTTTTTTTGGTATATTTTCCTTGACCATTTTCCTACATTTTGATAAAAAAAATTAGTAAAACGTAAATCTCTATCAATTACTACACAAAGATAATTAATAAAATTGCTTTTCTTAATTTCATTATCTCCTACATTAATTTTGATATTATAAATTTTTTCGTATTGCTTTGGTGTGAAAATAATAGTGTTTTATAAGGATTAACTTTTAACTTGTTTCTTTTAAAATACCTAATAAGATTTTCAATATCATTTGTTAAATGCTTAGTTGCGTCAAATGTATTTTTGCTTCTCTTATTATTCATGTATCATCCGCATATTATTGCGTTTTTTAAAGTATTTGATATATCATTGACATACAATGCAAATAAAACGGGTCCTAATACTGTTCCCTGAGGAACAGCTAGATTAGTAGTAATATAATCAGAAAAAGTGTTGTTAATTCTTACCCGTTGCCTTTGGTTACTTAAGAAATTCATAATGAGATTTTAAGCACTTTTACTGAAACCTTGATTTCCTAATTTGCNAACTCTTTTGTGCTAAGTAGATTTAACTATTGTTGTTTTTTATTCCAACATATCACATCAAATAATCGATCATCACTAACAAAAATATTAAATTGGGCAATAAGAACTCTGAATTATTTTGATAAGCATAAATCAGTGAGCACTTTTATAAAAGGTGACAATGTTCTTGCACCATTGTACTTTATCGAATATCAAACTCTTTGTATGATACACAAGTATGTACACAATTCAAAATCGACGCACCTTTTAAGCAATTATATCAAA
The DNA here is from genome assembly GCA_900660155.1 of Hofstenia miamia. Classification (NCBI taxonomy): domain Eukaryota; kingdom Metazoa; phylum Xenacoelomorpha; order Acoela; family Hofsteniidae; genus Hofstenia; species Hofstenia miamia. The sequence goes on from CABFPE010000490.1 coordinate 438,468, forward strand.
ACCAGTGATAGAAACCACAATTTGCATAGTAGTATTAATCGTCCAGATTTATTTTCATTTAAAGCTTCTAGATTAAGGAAGGACTTAAATCTCGAAATAAAAAAGGAACAAAATTATAAACATTTCAGAAGAAAAATTAAAAAATTTTATTCTCCAAACAATCACTATTAGGAATATCAAACAAATTAATCGCATGGACAGATTTATTTTAGCAATAAATTTGCTTGACTCTTTCGTTTACCGATTAGTACCGGATTTATAGCTAGTGTGACCGCGTTATATATATTTTTATGCATAAATATACATTTCGCTAATATTGTTATAAATATATTTTGAATAATGATGATGTACAGTATCGGTGGGTGCAATAACCATGGGCCTGTCGATATGCAATTGTTACTGAAAATTTAAATATATTTACTCAAAATGTTATATGCATTGCGTATAAACTTATATATTTTCATACTTATTTAACATGTATATGGGACTCAACATAGGACCTTTTATAATTGAAGCATGTAGTGCAAGAACCCATTTTGTGCACATTGATTCAAAACGAGAAATCGCCTTTTTTTAGTTTCCATTTCAATCTTTGCTTATGTAGTGTCGTTTAACGGATTCTCCATAAAGCAATGATCAAAAGCAGGATCATTTCATTGTTTTGCTCCTAACACCATGTAGTTGATCTCACACAATTCTAAAGCAATCGATTTGACAATTTTGTCAATTAACGCTTTCTTCAATTATGTTTTACTCAACACATAATTGCTTAGTAGATTTAATGAAGTATCTCATTTTGAAATTTAAATCTATTGGTTGTTCCGTTGTAATTAACATTTTGATCACAAAGGTGCAATAGCCTAAAGAGATTGATTCAATTCAGAGTTAGCCGAAAGAGAAATCATCAAAACTCGATCCGATCGAAAATACCGTAAAAATTAAATTTCTTTACCAATCGCAAACAACTATTTTTTAGCTTAGAATGACTGTACAATAAATGTTTTTACAAAACAATTTTGGAAATAGAAGAAAACTCGATCGAACTCAGCATTTCTTTAAGAAAATACTCGAACTCGTAACGTAAAAACTCGAACTTGATTTGAAAACCCTGTATTATACAAATTTTTCTTCAAAAATTGTGATCAATTGAATTCATATGTATTTTGCTTGTAAAAGAGCAAAAAGGACAATTGTTATTCCAATTAATGGAGATATTTCACTTAAGATAAAGACTTGATTTAAATCAGAAGTTTATAGATTTGCTTAATTATACGATTATATTTTGTTATTTTTTAGTTAAAGATAATTATTTTTATATAACTTCGTGGTTTTATATGCTATATTGCTTAAATATATACCGCGTGCTATCGCGTGTTACCGTGTGCTACACATATGCTGAATTATGACAAGGTATCGGTCTATATAGATTATATTTTAAACTTTTTGAGTATTTTATTGTATTTCCTATCGTTTTTGACCCTATTCTATACCTTCGCCATATTGCCTTGACTAAATTCTATATTGATGATTGTAGTTCTTAATGATTTTACCAAATCTTTGTGTAAATTTTTACCCTATTTTACATCTTCCCCATGCGCTACTCTATATTGCAATGCTACTGTTCTAATAACGTGATTGGTTAAACAAGTATAGCAAAATTAATTGGCTGCGATTCATGTGATGTTGTTTTTGTTGGTACTTTTTTTCATTCTTGAAAATCTTAAATATTTTCAAGATTATTATTTAATGGACACATTTCTCTTATAAAAATTACTGCAATTGTCCATTCTGAGAAAAATTCGAAAAATTTAAAATTTTAAATAATGAAAAAAAGTACCAACCTTGCGAATCTATCCTGCTAAAAGCCAATTACTGTCAACTAAGGGACATGAATTTTCTTCATAGTAATAGGCTTCAGGGAATTTAAGACAAGACCAAGACTTTTATCTTTGAGATGAGAAATGAGACTTTTTTCATTGAGACAATGAGACTCGAGACTTTTTTGAGACTCAAAGGGTACAAACACTTTCACCAAGCTAAAAATAATTTTAAACAAGCTAAAAAATATTATTTATTTTAAAAATTAGGCTTTAAATTTCCAGTTTATCATGTTTAAATAAATTAAAATACAAAATCTATTGCTATTTTTCACATAAACATCATTGTTTTATTAAAGTTTTAATCAAGACTAATAACAGTCTCAATTCAAGACAAGACTGAGACTTTTTTTCAAGTCTCATCAAGACTGAGAATGTGACTTGACACCAGCTTTTTCGAGACTGAGACCAATATATGAAAATCTTGAATTCTCTGATAGGCTTATGCAGAATTTGTTTAAATATGGTTTCAAAGGGACAAATGTTTACATTAATTCTGTCAATCATCCATGTGTTAGAAACAAAATATCCTAAAAATATTATTATTTCATATATATACATACATATATATTTGCTGCACTTTGTTCTATTGAAATTGTACAAAGATATGCTTATTATCATAGTTTTCACTGTGCTTTGTACAAACCACATATAACAAAAGCATGGTTAGGTTATTTTCTACTTAATGGGAAGAGAGTTGTAAAATCATTAATTGTCTATGTATTGACACACTGTTAGGCAAAATATACAGTTTGAGGCTTACCTCAAAATTTTTCCATAGCCCTGTGAATTTTTGAAACAATCTCATTTGCAAAAACCACTGTATGTACAACATGATTTATTAACACTGTTTTTTTATTTGAACTTCATTTGTGTTTTTGTATATTTTACCATGATTGTGCAGAATTAGAACCTGTCACATTTTTTGCTGACCTGACTGAACTGGCTAACTAACAATAATCTAAAAAGACTTTCAGCACACATTAAGGTTAAGTTTTAAAATAAACTACCATATCATATATTTTAGGTATTCAGCAATACATTGTTACTGTCCTTTCACCTACAGTTATTAGTAAATAGGGCAATTTAGCATACAAAGAATAATCTCTACTGAAATATTCACAACAAGAATTATATGAAACACAATAATACAAAATAATTACCAGTAGTACAAGAATCAACTCAGATTGGCCTTGTAGTACATTAGGCCACAAAAACAACAATAGTAAGATATGCAAAGAGGGTTTTGAGCACCTTAACAGTTGCTTATAGGTGAAGAGTGGTATTATTGATAGAGACTGAGAAATACAATTTTACAATCCACAACTTGAAAATTTATTCAAGGGACACATTGAGGCATTGCATAAAAATTTCAGATGGCACTTGACAAACACACCAGTGTTTCTAAATCTAGGTGCTTAAAATTTAGAATAATTAAGTTTGGCAATATTTCTCTTAAATATTATTTAATACTGATTTTTTTAAACTCTTGTTAAAATCATGCAACCCCAGGGTTTTCAAACAAAGCTCAAATTACTCAGTCTGCACTCAAGTTTTTGTGTTTCAAGTTCAAGTTCAAGTAGTTTTTTTTAAAGAAATATCTGATTTTGATTGAGCTTTTCTAATTCCCTAGTCTTTTATAGTAAAAAAACATTTATTTTGCAATAATTCTGATGGATAAAGAAATTGAAATTTTGATTTAGTTCAAATTTGAGTTTTGATGACTTCTTTTCCAAGTTTTTTGATCAAGTTTTGCAAGTCCAATTGAGTTTGAGTTTTCAAAAATCCAACTACTCAAAACCCTGGGCTGGTTGAATACATATATATTATTGACTCTAATAAATTACACTAGTGTATGCCAGGTTAAGATCTCCATATTCAATGCAAAAGTGAATATTTTGCATAAGTTGACAAGAACCCTAGCTAGATAAAGCTTTTCTATTTGAAGATTGGTCCCATGACAACAGCTCTTTGCTAATTTGGTTTTGATAATAGTCTATCATTTCAAAATATGCATTTTGGCAACAGTTACAGGAGTATTCAGATGTGCAATACTCCCAACTTAGCCCTCTTTGGCATGGCTATGTAATACCCTCATAGGCTTTTTGGATCTGTATTTTATGAACTTATGCTCAAATGAGTGTATAAAGTTAGGAAGAGAAATAATTAATATTCAATCTCAATCAAAGATCCACTCTAAATTATTTAAAATGAATTTTTTTAGTGGTAAGAGTGTGGAGGTTTAAAGGGTTGGTACTTTTTATCAACATATGAAATCTTGAAACAAAACATAGTGAACCTTGAGATCAACATAGCAAATTGTTATGACAATATGAACAAAAAATTTAGCATGAATGAGGTATATGTATCAATTATATCAAAAGAGACATCAAAATTTAGTTTTAGCAGTTGTATTTTGAGTTGTAATCTAGACTAAATTATAAAATATTATACTTGATTTCATAACAAAAACTCAGATAAATATTTTAAATGACCCATCTAATGTTATTAATCCTTATACCTCATTCATGCTAAATTCTTGTTCATATTGTCTTAATGATTTACTATGTTGATCTCAAGGTTCCCTATGTTGGTTTCAAGATTTCGTATGTTGATAAAAAGTACCAACTGGTTTAAGGGATTCTATTGACCTCACAATTTTTAAATTCATGAAAATATCAAAATTTTGTATATTGATCAAAGAATTTTTAACATATTTAACAAATCCAATTTCTTAATTTCATTGCTGTGACATCACTTAAGACCACAAATTCCATGGTCAGAAATCAAAATCTTAAAATTCATAACATAAATAGATCTAAACATTTAAAAAATTACAGCCATTTTATTGATAATTTCATTAATGAATATACAAAAAATGATATTTTAATAGATTTCAAAACTTGATAAAAATTTCCTATTATCTCCAAAAAATACACAATTACAGGCATGAAATGCAGAACTCTAGAACTCTAGTGTGGAATGAATAACTTGAACTTGACTCAAAGGCAATTGTCCATTGAATTTTAGAAACTCATACTCAAATATGCTTTTAGAACTTATTTCAAGAAACTGGGAAGAAAGACCATTATCCTCTAATTTGACATTCATCAAAAATTGTTTTTTTAAATCTTCAGTTTATATACATTGAAAATATTATTTTCTAGGCTTATAAAATCCAATTTGCATTTGAAAAAGCTCTAGCAAACTTGAAATTTTCATCAAAAAATACTTGAACTTGAATTTGATACACAAAACTCCAACTCAGATGATGTAACTAAAAATTGACTTCAAAAAGTTTTCAAACAAATATTAAATTTTGGTAATTCCCCAATTGTTGGTTAGCCCTTTTTTTCATCAAATCAAATTTCAAACCTTCCATATTTTCACCAAAACTCAAAACTAAATAAAAATAGAAATTTAGGATATTTTTACATTGAAAAGTTTAAATTGATTCATAAAAAATTATAAAAATAAGGATTTATTGAGAATTTCAATATTAAAAGTTAAATGACTTGCAAACAATTTTGATTGATCCACATCACATTGGTAACATATATAATTTTTATTAATTCTCTTATTTCAGTTATGTCAATAAAATGAAAGTGTTGCTTTATTCTAATATGTTCTACTACTTCAACTGGTGATCCACTCTGTATATTCTTTTCAATGCTTACAGAATTAAGAAATGGTTTCTCAGTGTAAGAGGAATTGATCCAGTTACATACCATAGCTATTGTTGCATGAATCATTTCAATAAAGAACTACACAGAAAATTTTTAGATTCATAAGGTAATGGGATGCAAGTAAAAATTAAAATTACCAACCATTAAGATTAAAAAGCCTTTGAAAAAAGTTGCTGTGAATAATGTTCCAATAAGCCAATTATTCACAACCTACTTGAAAGAAATGGGGAAGAAGAAAACATTGATAAATGCCAAGACATTAGAAACATATCAACTCAAATAAACATTAAACCAAAAAGTTACTCCTAATCCTCACAATTGGTTGTTTTCAATTAGGATGTCACTACCCAAATGGTCAGTATTTTGGATGAAGCCACCATATTTTCTATTATAACTATATAAGAATTGTTTCAGTCAGAATATCAAATTTCCAGTGATTCACACACTTTATTTCCACCAGATTTTTAGAAAAGTCAATGTATTATCTTGATATTCCCAGTGAAAATATTGCAGTTCTCCTCAAAATGGAAAACATATAACTTATTCTGAAGCTATGGATCCCATGGCTGCTGTTATAATAGTTTTGTTCAATGTCTGAAGAAATCCTCACCTCATCAAAATTTCTGATATCATTGGGATATCTACATCTTGTTTCTAGAATCATCAACACTGTAACACCCCAACTTGCCTCTTCCTATTAAACTTTCATTTTCTTTCCTCCTCCTTTGGATACAATTCAAAGAAATCTCCTTTCCTCACTTCAGTTTCAATTTAGGAAAGTTGTTTCCATCATTGATTGTTTTGAATTTTTAATTCAGAAATCTATGGATCCTGTTGTACAATCTTTGTCATAGTCACATTACAAACATTTTAACAAATCTGTGAGGTTGAATGATCATTTGAACCAGCTCTGATCTCCATGCTGTACCTTGGCAAGGAGGAGGGGTTTAATGCACCCACATGTATATTTATTGTGTATATTTGGGTCACTGCCAATATACTAGAAACATAGTTTGCACCAACATCTAACCTGTCTGTCAGATTGAGAGCAGACTCTGACTATGGTGTGCATGTCTGACTCAAGATATGCCATTGGACAGTTGCTATGAAGTTTCACTGTTACTGCTGGAGTGTTGAGAGAGGACTTGCTTCATCAGTGTTTGAATTAATAAATAATTTACTTCAGTATCCCAATTTTCAGGACTGTATGTGTTATGTGCACACCCTTTGGGGCAGCAATGTATTTAGGTCTTTTAATACAACCTTAAGATATGTCAACAACTGTCATAATGTTCCTCATAAGCATTATCTAGCTCAGGCATGCTGAGGTATGTATTTGGGTTATCAATTAAAATTTTGAATTCTTTATTGTTATTGATTTTGTGTGTTCAATATCTTTCATAGTTCCTCTTAGTGATTGCAAATTGTGTGCCATTTTGTTATCTAGTATATAATTATTACAATCTAAAACATTTGTTATTATATGTAGACCAGACCAGTAGGTTGCCATCTTCTTTGTTTGTTTGCTGTTCAATGTTTGGACTGCTGTTAATAAGTAGACTTTGTCTCCTAGTTTGTGTGGTTCTCTGCACAGGTATTTGTTGTAGTTTCATACTTGTTGGACTATGCTTTTCTTTTTGTACATGCAGACATTTTGTGGATTTCTTAAAGCTCTTTTATTTGCTTATTTATGTAATCATTTGTAGCAGTTGTTTTATATATTTTGCATAGCATTCCTAATGGTGTTGCTGTTTTATGACTGAATGTTGCTTTGAATAGTGTCATTCCTTTTGTTGAATGCATTGATCTTTCATAGAAGTATTATATGAATGGTAGAATAAATCTCCTATGATTCCCTCTGATTTGTGTTGGAGCAATGTATATCAATTTGATTAAGGCTTGGTTTAGGTGTTTAACTACACCATTACTTTGCTGTTGGTGGACATAGGTCTGAAGCATAGCATCCATGTGTGTAGCAGGGCTGTTTCTAATTTGAGCACTGTTTGGTTCATGATTGGAACCATTTCTTCATATTTGGTGAAGTTGTCAACTATGACAAGAACATATTGATAGCCTTTGTCATTTTTGAAAGCTGTTCAACATTGACATGTACAATTTCATTTGAAGCTAATGATGCAATTTTTTGAAGTTCAGTATGCTGAGTAAAGAAATGTGATTTATTATTAAGGATGCAAGTTTTATCAATTACTGTAGAGTCACTCAGGGCCCCTTTTTTATTTTTACCAATTATCATTTGTATTAGTGCTAAATACTGCCTTAAATTAGATAAATTAGTTTGTTATGTCACTATGATGTCTTGATTTTTTGCTATCAGTTTTCTAGTGCAGTAATTTGAATTTATAATTATCCATCCCCTAATTTTAGATAAATGTGTACTTGCTCTATAATTTTGAGAGGCAACTTGAATTCAAATTTTGTAAATCCTGAACAGGTAATTATTCTTGAATTGTTATAAATATGTGATGGCACAATAGATTTAGTCTCACTTCAATCATGTTTGCTTTTTGCACTATTTATTACTCTAACCCTTTTAGATTCTTTGATGGATTGTTTTGTAATAATTATTGCTTAAGTCCCAGTAACAATTTGGGAGTTACTCCACTGTGTTTAAGGCAACAACACACTTTCTTCCAGTAGGCAGCCCAAATCATGGTACTGCACAGGGTTTTTGAGTACTTGGAATGTTAGGAACTTGAACTCAAATAAGCTCGCAAAACTCGATTGGAAAAACTTGGAAGAGCAATCATCAAAACTTGAACTCAAACTCACTTGAAAATCCACTTGAAAATAGCGTAAAAATTAAATTTCTTTAAATATCAATTTTCTTACCAATCACAAAAACTTTTTTTTAATCTTAGAATTATTGTAAAATAAATGTTTTTTACCTTAAAAAACTCGGAATTAGAAAAAAACTCGATTGAACTTGGAATTTCATTTAAAAAATTACTCAAACTCAAACTTGAAACGTAAAAACTCAAACTCGGCCCGAGTAACTTGAACTTGACTCGAAAACCCTGGTACTGCATTAAGTTATGGTTACTATTAAGTATAGGGAAATAACAACTTTATTTGATCATTTCTTTTTGCACATTGCACTTAATAAATTGCACTGTGATGATATTATACAGCTGGTGTACATGAATGCATGGTAATTACATGCAATATTTATAATTTATTTACATAGGCTGAGGAAATAAGAACACTTGAGATCTGGTTTATTTTGAGCTAGAAATTAACAACTAGAGACACACAAGTAGCACCTTGACAAGCTTGGATCTATTTGTGGATACCATTTCAGCATGATGCCATGCAAATTGGTCACTGTTGGAGGATAATTCTCAGTGAAATATTTTCTGTTTTTTATTGAACTAACAAACTACCAATGTTCTGTTTTTCTGTTGGAATGTGGGTTACTCTCTGCAATGGTAGCCTTTGCAACATTCTGCCCATCAATTGAGTTTTCTAGTACTGCTGGAGTAGTCAGAGCTCCCCTGGATTCTACATTACATTAAAGATGACTGAGGTTGTGGTGTTTACTTGCTACAAATAGAAGACTGTTTTTGGTTAATTTCCATTTGTAACTGTTAAAATATTTTGTTAATGTATTGTTTTTTTACGATGTTTTAACATCTTTGATATTATTTACAATTTGTTTTAAATGTATATTGTTTTGGTGGTGTTTTATTGTTTCCTTTTCAGTAATCTCTTCCTTTAGGTGGATGTCAAGCATCAGGTGTCCTTAATGGTTGATGTTGACTTCCAGAAGATCACAGCATCACAGTCTACAATGAATTCAGGTGTGTTAAGACTGGGTAATTTTTATAAGTTCTGATTTAAGGTTGTTGGGTTCATATTGATGTTTCCAACTCCATTTGAAAGGTGTTTGTGATTTTAGTAGATTCAACATAATTATTATTTTTTCCAATATATTTGGGATAAAAGCCTGATAATAATTGAAAGATCTGAGGATGTGTTGGATGTCTTTTTTGTTGTTGAGTGGTGGTATCATTGCTATGGTACCACATGCATCATCCTTTAAGCTAATTCTTCCTCTTTGAATTTTTCTACTGAGAAAACTTATTGATGGTTGCAGAATCTGACATTTCTGACCATTGACCTTTAAACATGATGATTTAAGTAGGTTCAGTATTTTATCTAAATTTGTCATGTGTTCAAAATTGTTTATATGATACAATGATATTGCACCAATGCCTTTGTCCAATTTGTTGTTATTTTGAAGGACCTTTGTTACATATCACTAAAATGTAGCAGGGGTTGCATAGGCCAGAGGCCATCTAATCCATAAGGGGTGATGAAAGATGTTTTTTCAATGTTGATTATGAGCATCAGTATCTTCCAGTATGCCTTGCAAAGATCAAGGGTGGTGAAGTATGAATTCTGGCATGCAGTATAGAAAATCTCATTTAGATTGTGAAATTCTATGTAAAACTTACTAGTTTGGGAATGTGGTTGATTTCACTTTTTGCAGTAAACTATATTTAGGTTGATCAATTTCTGCAATTTTTCCATGGATGCTAGCTCAGATTTGAATTTAGTCTCCACAAATGGTGTACAGTTTTTTGTTGTGCTGATTTCTTTAGATGTTTTTATAGTAAATATTTTTGTGTTGGGGTTAAATTTTATTTGGTTTGAAATTCTTGAGTAATCATTGATTTAGAGCTTGGATTCAATGGCTTTCTTGGTAAATGTGGACAATTTATCTTCTTGTTTACATTTTTGCTTAAATCTACTGCAGATTGGAAGTGGTATGCCATATGTACTATGCATGAAGAGGTTATGCAATGAGTATTTGTTGAGCAAATGGCTCAATCTGTATAGATGCTCTACTTGTAGGATATAATCTTTGATATCATCATTTTGTTGATAAGTGGTGTTATTGAGTAATATTTTGTATTGATTGCAAACAATTAGAGCATGAAAATGATCATAAAAATTCTGGATTAGAAACTCATAATTTGATTTAGTAGCATTGTTAAATGTGAGATAATTATTGTAGGCTTTCCCTGTTAGGAAGCTATGAAATTGTGCAAGTCTTAGCCTGCTCTTTGTACAGTGAGAGTCTTTTCATATGAAAAGAACCATTCCTCAAATGTTGGTGACATGCTGTCAGCCTTTCGAGAGAAGCAGTGTGGGGGCATCCTGGTTTTAGATTTTCATCTGTTACCATTGAAAAAAAATCAATGGTTTGTTTTGTTGTGGGCTCCTAATAGCTCTTAATCTGTTATTGATTAGGTCTAACTTATCAATTAAATTGATGAGTATTGGAATTGCGCCCTTGGTGGTGATAGTTCACTAATTGTTATTGATGAATATTGAGATGGGTTGACATTTGTTATGATGGCTGTGGTTTGTTTATCTTGATGTCCTTTCTTTTGAACTATTGGAGTGGCATATTTACAATAAGAAGAGATTGCATCATATGCAAATTCCCTTTGATATTTTGTAAATTTTTTAAGTACATTTTCATCATTTCAACTTTCAGTTCCAGCAATTTGCTTCCTGTGAGATCAGGCAGCTGGTAACTTTGATATTGTGCCCATTGCATTCTTCAACTTGCTGGAGTAAGTTGTTATTATGTTCTAGGATTTTATAGCATTCACAATGTGTCAGTTCTACTTCACCATGTGGATGATGCATTTTTTGAAGAACAAGAGCTCCTGGTTGCAATGCTAAAACTGCTCTATGGCTTACCTCAATATTTTTAACTGATCATCCTATGCTCTCTTTCCCTATAGCACACAGAACTAGAGACCAACTATGTAAGAACAAATCCCATGAGATTACCATTATTCCTATGTCTGCTAAACTCAAGAATTGGCTCTTGTACAAGATGTCTTTACTACATGTGAGACAATTAGGGTAGCACTGATCACTCAAGTTAAGCACTTCTCTTTTTGGACATAACTTTGGCTGGAAGCCATACCAATTGGTCATCCTTGAGGTTATCTAAAACAGTACTTGTTACTTGGATGAATTACCAATGTTTATTCTAAATTTTTTCTATTCTAATTTAATGGAATTGGGGCTGTTATGATAAGGTAATTCCTGCAACCTTCTGCCATGACAATGAGTTCTGTAGTGCAATTAGAGTTCCCAGCCCATGATTTGACATAGTGACCCTGACGGGATACTGAACAACTGTGTGTAGGGGATCAATGTTTGGAGATGTACTCCAGTTGTGAAGCCTGTGTGCTCATCATCACTGGTCACTTCATGTTCTTAGCTTTTTCTGTTTTAGTGTTACATGCTTAAGTTCTTTTGTCTCTATGCTTCTACTTGTTGGATTTATTACTGAATACTGCCATACCCCTTTTTGGTGTTTGCTCTTCTTGTTCTGAAAATTCTATATGTTGATTGGTGGGGAGAGTGCTCCCAACTGTCAGTTTATCTAGTTATCTGAGAAGTGTTATTTTTCTTGTTTATTACTAAATGGATTCTAATTGTGCAGTTGTTTGTTCTCCTTGTTTTAGTACTCCTACTCAGATTATCCCCTGTACAAGCATTGGTAGTCTGAACATTACCACTTGTACCATTGGATCATTTTTTAATTTATCATTACCAAATTCTCCCAGTCAAGTTTCCCAGAGGAATGATCATTGAATTCTGAATACTCAGAATGCTCCATCCATTCCTGTTCATGCTTAGAGCAATCCCAGTCAACCCACCCCACATTTTGATGCACAAAAAATGGAAATAGAGCATCTAAAAATTCATTGTCTCAACAAGTTGCCATGCAAATGGAAAGCAAGTGCCACATCAAGTCTCTGTAAGCTGAGCTCAACACACAGTATGTAGCATTTCAATGGATGGAAAGACAAATGCTGTAATCTACAATGGACTTAGAGCTACAGATCCATGAGTTAAATGCTGCTAAGAAGCATGAGGATTTTTCTTCACCTAAAGGCACATGGGTTTGACAACAGTAGCATTCAACTGTTGTATAGTTTCCTTTCAGAACAGAAGCAATGAGTAAAGATAGGAAATGTTTATTCCAGCTAGATCTACAACAAAAATGGTGTTCCACAAGGAACAGTTCTAGGTCCTCTCTTATTTACACTATATGTAAATGACATTGGTAAGACTGGTAATTGTCAGATATATCAATATGCAGATGACACATGCATTTTAACAAAGCACAAAAATCCTTATATTGCTGCCAATACATTAACAAATAACTTAAAGCATATTACAAAATATTTTCATGAAAATACATTAATGCTAAATATCAACAAAACTCAGTTTACAATATTTTCGCCAAAGCAAATTAGAAGTATTGCATCTAAGGTAACATTGAAAATAGAAGATCATACCATCCAAATACTTAGGTGTAGAATTAAATCAAGAACTTAATTTCAATGAATTCATTTCAAAGAAAATTCAACTGATGAATAATGGAATAAACTATCTTTTTGAGATTAGGTGATTTACAAAATATCCACAATTCATTAATGCTTTTGTAACTAGCCAATTTGAATATGGATGTCAACTTTTAAATAGCTTAAGTATTTTCAATAGTGATAAAATCAATATAACCTTCAAACAAGCAATCAGAGCCTTTATTCAACACTAACAAACAAAACCCTAGTAAATATTTACAAAAATACAACTTGCTAGCACCTAAGTATTTCATTAAATTTACCAGCTTACTAATACTATACAAACATTTAAATAAACTTCCAAATTTTCTAAACTTTTTAAATGTTGACCTTAACTTCAATTCATGAACATTAAACTTCAAATCACCAATTATATGTAAATCAAAGATGTGGGAAATTCCTTCATATTTAATATGATAAAACACTGGAACAGTCTTGATATTGAGATAAAGTCGGGCCAAGAATATTTGAATATTTAAGCAAAAATTGAAACATAAACTCTTAAGTCATCAAAATATAAGAGGCACAACAAAAAAATTGCATGTGTGGGAACAGAGCTCAATATTGTAGTTTGTAGATCAACTTTTTTCTTTTTTTGTTCAAGCTATACTTTATAAAATTTTAAATGAAATAAAGTGCTTATGACTCTTACTTGCAGCTTCCTAGCCTACATCTAATTAGTAATACATGTTTGGTCTCATTATCATTCTATTTATAGATCACCTATGTAGTCTAATTAATATAAAATATAATAACCTATGATCAGTTATCCAACCATTTTCTCAGAGGTTTTTATTATTGCATACATGTCAATGAAAGAACTGATATTCAGCTAAACAGAGAAAAACTCCTAATTGTACACCTAACAGAATTGCAGTTTTGTGGCTTGGATCAAGGACCCTCAAATTGCTCATGATGTGTGCCCTTGCCCCTACTAATGTATTGACTATTTAGCTTGACATGATTTAATAATAAGCAAACCAAATTAAATCTAAAAATAAGTTTTTCAAAGAATTTACTCCAACAGTTTTCCAAATGATTTTTCTCTATTTATAGTTTCAGATCCAAAAGTACCTGTTGAATTTGAATTTTGAATTGTCTGCCAATATGGCTGAAAAATAATAGAAGGGATATTGCCCCCTTCATTTTTGCCAAATTGTTTTGGCAAATAGTATTTGGTAAATGTTGTTCTTTAGTTGCATTTTACAAAATTAATGATGATAAATCTAAATTGATTTTGCTTTACAATTAATATTAATTTAATCATAATTTGATGATAATCTTCCTTGACCAACTCTTGTTGATGCAAATTCTGGTTGCTTTATCCTCTTTAGTGTGGTTTCTCTCTATGGCAGCACAGGAATTTTGATTCTTTTATGTTCTCTGATATTGGTTTAATCTCTCATAGTTTGCTCATTTTTCTAGAAAATATATCATAATATTTTTGATACAGGTGGATCCCTTTTATCATTATCATTAACATCATCTGTGCATCTGCTCTGCTTGTATGTGCTAGGTCTTCTCAAATTGCTGTGTCTGGATAAAAGAATGTGAATACTTTGCAAAGGCTCCTAGTTTTAGCAATGTCCTTATAGAAGAAGCTTATGTTGTTCCTCACTTCATCTTCTGTTATCTCATTTGGGTCATTTTTATTCAATCTCATCATGGTCACTATTTTGACCCACTTTGTGATGTTGTAGTATCTAAACTGCTTGTCCCATAGATCAATCCAGACTACATCATTCACTCCCAAGAATAGCATTACCACTTTCATTGTTCTTTTGTCTATTTCATCTCTCAGTTCCTTGAGCTGTTCATGAATGGGTTTACCTTGTGTGTATAGTTGATAGGGAGCTATCACTCCCTCAACATATATTTGTCCCTGTTGTTGTTGCTGATCATAAACTCTTTTGATCTCTTGTAGTCTTTTCTGTTGATTATTGCTTTGGCTTGTTCTTTTGTGTTGTATGTTGCTGATGTTGTTGGTGCCATTGCCAATCCAATGGTTGCTGTCTTTCAAGGTTTTCCCAAAAAGTTTGTGTTAATCCCTTTCTGATCATTCTTAGTTGGATCTCTTTGTTCATCTCTATCTTCAATGTGATGCATTCAATGTCAACAGCCAATTAATTATAGGGTCTTAGCAGCTCTTCCAGTTCCATTCTCATGAATGCCTTGGAGAACTTTAATTTCTGGAGTGAATTTCTTCTGTCTCATTTGTTAACTTTATTTCAACCAAAATTCTTTTGTTGTCTGTATTGATCCACTCCATTGTGCTTCCTGGGCTGGTGGCTCCCCATTTCTCTATGTTTATTCTATCCATCTGCTGTTGAGTTTTTGGGGATAAGATCAATTGTGTTGATGTTAACAACTCTTCCTCTTTGAGAATTTCCCTTTGTGCTTTTGTTATCATTTCACAGACTTCAACAGGTTCTGTTATCCCACCTCTTTGCATCATTTCTACACTCTTTATTCTCTTCACTAAAGTGCACCCTAGGCTCTCTTTTTGTATCACCTTATCTCTTCTTCTAATGCTTGTTGTACATTTTTGTCTTTCATCATCTTGACTATTTCTTTGGTATTAACAATTTTCCTTTTGACAATCTTTTTTGTTGTTATCCAAGGCTCTGTTCTGACCTGCCTCAGCCATGTTTCTGATGTGGCACCCCACAAATATTTTCTCATGGGATTGTCAAACAGTGTAATCTCCTCTGGCACTATCCCTGTTTTGTTTGCCATTTCTACCATTGATGTTCTTCCCATTGGGCTCTTATTTATTATGAGTTTACAAATCATCTTGTTGATTATCTGCATTGGCTTTTTCAACTTTTTGGGGGATGTTAGTATTTCAATGTGTCCTTTTAGT
Source organism: Hofstenia miamia (assembly GCA_900660155.1). Classification (NCBI taxonomy): domain Eukaryota; kingdom Metazoa; phylum Xenacoelomorpha; order Acoela; family Hofsteniidae; genus Hofstenia; species Hofstenia miamia. The sequence continues at coordinate 454,312 of CABFPE010000490.1, forward strand.
AACCAATTTTTTGTTTGCATGTTAATCAGCAACATTGCAATTTTGTAATTCTTTGCTTTTGTGAGTCTGTGTCTCCCTGCTTTAGATATTGGTAGTTGAAGATCTCTCTCTTCCATTGTAAATATTGCTATTAGCCACACAGATGTTCTGAATCTAATTTCTGGTGTGTTTTTCTCCTAAAATATCATGTTCTTGAAGTCTTTGTTTATATTTAGCTCATATGCTCTATTTATCTCTATTAGTGCCACTTCTATCATTTTATGGTATTTCTTTTTCTGTAGCTTAATCTGTTTCCATATTTCTTCAATTTGTTTGATGTGGTCTTGTCTCTGCTTGAGGCTGCATTTGATAAATAGAGTGTTGGCTTTCTCTAAACTTTCTGCATTTGTCATTAGTTCAATTGTTTTTGTTTGTTTGAATTGATCTATCACTATGTATGGACCCACCTTAGCCTAAAGATTGCTACCTAATAATCCATTTGTAGATTGAAACATATAAGTTCTGACACTTCTTTCTTCCATGAAAATGCATTTTCTACCCACATAGCTAGGTCATGCAAAAAGTCAGGGATTTTGCTTAGAGTTGTTCTTGTGATGATTACTATGCATATCTGCTGGACTCTTGCCATCCTGAATGTTTGATCTAGCTGCTTCTCTATATTCTTGTTGTATTCTTTCTCTTTTAAAATATGAATTATTGTTAAGTTATTCTTGTTGATGTTGATCTGTGGTATCATGGCTATCTGCTCTATGTATGCCATTATTCCTTGTACTGTCTCAAGTGTAAAATTCTCATCAAATGTCACATGCACTGTGCTGTGCATGTATGGTCTTTCAAGTGTCTCATTTAACTCTCTTGGGTAGTTTATTATGACATTCACCATTGGTCTTGCTTTAGCATCTAATATGATCAGTAGGTTGCTACCCTCTGTTTTTGATATTCTCCTGATATGAGCTTTTGTTTCCAGAGACAGTTTTTAGTAAGCATTATTTCTCATTTTCAAAGTTCCCATGAAATAGGGGTGCAGGGTTTCTCAATCTATTTTCAACATCCTTTGTTCTCTTTCTTTTAAGCAGACTGTTCTCTCTGATGCTGTTTCTGAGGGGATGCATAGCTGGGTATGAGTAATCCTTGAGGGTTTACTGGTGCTTGGCTCACAGTTAATTGAGTCAATGCTGATGGTTTATAGTGAGTCACCCTCAAATCAGCTCACAGTTGACTCTTTCAGCAATCAACCAGCTGTGGGTTCTGTATATACATCAGCCTCAAATGCTTCTGTATGCATACAGTTCTTCCACCACTCACACCTTCCCCTGGAACTCCATGTGTCACATCACCCTCAAATTGGCATTGTGAACTTTTAGAGGGAAAGTTGGGCTGCTTTGCCTCAGTTCTCTGCATGCCCTCAAATCAGCTTTGCTGATCTCTGGGAGAAACATTGGTTCTCTGCTTGCCCTCAAATCAGCTTTGCAGATCTCCAATGGGAGAGGCAATTTGTCTTTTTGTCTCCCTGCCCTCAAATCAGCATTGGGGACTACTCAGATGCCTCTTCACTCTATGTCTCCAATTAGTCAGTGCTTTGTTCTTGTCCCTTCTGCCCTCAAATCAACGTCCAGTTTGAGAACTCCTTCATATTCTCCTCCATGGATTGAATGTTGTCATTTTCTCTGCCCTCTGATTGTGGTGTACCCTCTTGCTTCTTGGTTGTTGCATCTCTCTCAATTCACCTAAATTCAGTGAGTAAGTTTAAGTTGCACACTTTGGGATCATATATATATTTATCTCTTGCTGCCCTTCTCCGCAGCACTCTTGGTTGTAAGATTTCATTACTAATATTTGTTTTGAATTCTTTGTTAAAACCCTCTTCTGGTAAACTATCTACCTCATTCATGTCATGAATAATCTTGTTTCCATTGATTCAGTTTATTTTAAATTCTCATCTAATGTAGTTCCCTCAATGTCTGCTGTTACTCATTTTAGATTTTGAACATGCAACAACCTGCCATTGTTTAGCATATTCTCATTGTTTGGTACTCCTTGCATTATTGTATATGGTCCTGACCAAATTGTTTTAAGTTTTCAGACCTGATTCATGTCTGTTAACTTTATGGGTGTAAATGCATATACTGTGCTGCCTATCTTGTGTGCATGAAAATAATTTTTTTTATTGTAGTTTCATTGATGTCTCACTGCAGACATCTTGATGTTACAGCACATTGTTTTGTGTATCACAGTGATTTGGGTTCTTAGTCAGTCCATGTACATGTTGTCCATTTTTCCAATGTAGTTGAAGTATTGCATTGATAGTGGCATTGTGGCTTCCCTTCCAAACATTGCTTTAAAAGGCATTATGCTCATTGTCAAGTGTACAGATGTGTTATAGAAATACTTGACCATCTCAATTACATTTTGCCACTTTTGCCCTCCTATTCTTGATGTTGTGAATCTTATCAACTTGATCAACGTCCTATTCAGTCTTTCAACTGTGCCATTCACTTGTGGGTGGTATGCCATTGTTCTCTTACTTACTATTTCCAATAATCGTGACATTTCCTGAAACAAACCACTTTTGAATTGCAGCTCTTTGTCTGTGATAATCATCTCCATTGGCCCAAATTTTAGGATCCATTCTTGTATTACTATCCCCACCATTGTTTTTGCTGTTGTGTTCTTCATCAGAATCATCCTTGCATATTTGGTAAAGTTATCCACCATCACCAGCAAGTGTTGATATCCTTCTTCATCTCTAGACAGCATCTTCAAGTCCATATGTATGATTTCATTAGGCCATGTCACTATGATCTTCTCTAGATGTGCTCTTTGGGTAAGTATGTGCTGCTTGTTATTTAGAAGGCACATTGTGCATTTGTTGATTACCTCCTCTGTGACTTTCCTGACTGCTATCTTAATAAACCTTGCATTAAATGTACTTTCCATTTGTGTGATCCCTAGATGGTGCTTCTCATGTGCCTTCCTTATCAGTTCCCTTTTGTAGTATTCTGGGATCACAATTCTGTTGTTCTGTGATTCTACATATAAGAGTCTGTTTTTATTTGTTTTCCATTTATATCTTTCATAGTAGCTCACTGTTAGTTTTGATAAATTTAGTTGTGGCTTTTTCAACTTCTTTATGATTTTGTTTAATATCACGTCATATCTTTGCTCCTCTATGATTTCTTGTTCCAATATCTCTTCCTTAATCATGATTGGTAGGACTGCTTGCCCCTTTTTACAACATTTATTTCAGGTAGTCCTTTGTACTCTTTTTGTGGTAGAAATTGGAATTGTTTCTTTTTACCATCTTCCTTAGCTGCATCTCTTTGGTACTCTGGGAGTGCCATCCAAAAATCTGCATTAGTGTTCAGTATACCTCTCTGGTGTTTGATGGTTAAGGTAAATTTGTTTGAGTATTTGATCCATCTTGACACTATTCCTGATTTGTTTCCTGAAAAACTCTTCAGCCATGCCAGGCCCTGTTATTGGTACTGACCCTGAATTCTCTTCCTATTAAAAAATGCCTGAATTTCTTAATACTTTCAATTAAGGCTAACATTTCCAGCTTCATCAAGCTGTAATTCTCTTTGCTTGATTTCAGTTTGCAGCTGAAGAACTGTATTGGCACCTCCTTGCCATTTTTCATTTGCCCTAGTGTTGCTCTGATCACTACTTTGCTTGCATCACAGTCCAGGATGAATGTTTTGTTGTAATCCAGCATGTTCAGCAATGGCAATTTTACCAGCTCTTCCTTTATGTTATCCAATTCTTCTTGTTCCTGCCATGTCCATATGAAAGGTACTGATTTTCTCATTAGGCATGTTATTTTGGCAGTTTCTCCAGCAATATTAGGAATGAAAGTTCCATAATAGTTGAAGAAACCCATTATCCTCTGTATGTCTTTCTTGTTGTTTGGCTTCTCTATCTTCTGGATCATGACCCTTGTGTTATCCTTTGTGCATATCCACCCTTTTTCTATTACTTATCCCAAGAATATGATCTTCTCTTTTAATATATCACATTTTGTTTTTGTTGATTCCCAGTCCTGCTTTTTCTAAGATTTAAAGTGTCTTTTCCAGCTTTTTGAGGTGTTCTTCTATGGTGTTGCTTGTTACAATGATATTGTCTATGTATGCATTTAAACCTTCTTCCATTTTGTTTTTCTTGTTCTTTAGAACCTTTATTATATATCTTTGAAAGGTCACTGGCGCATTACACAATCTGAATGCCATATAAATCCACTCATACAGTCTGTACAGTGTAATAAATCCTTGATGTCCTACTCTTCCATCCACACCTGCCAGTATGCCTTGCATGGGTCTATTGATGTAAAGTATTTATACTTGCTTGCTTTTTACAGCATGTCCTCTATTCTTGGAAGCAGGTAAGAGTCTTTTTTCATTACTTCATTTAGTTTCCAAAAATCAATGCACAACCTGTACTTTTATCACTGCTTTACAAAAACTGTTGGTGCCACATATGGACTCTCACTAGGTCAGATTATCTTGTAGTTGATCAGCTCATTTAATATTCTGTTGTATTCTTCTTTCATCTGCTCTGGTACTTGTCTCACTGGCAGTTTTATGGGTTTGTTGGTTGTTGTGACTATCTTGTGCATCTTGCCTATCACTTGTCCAATGCTTACCTCTCCATAGTTGAATATCCAAATATGTCTTTGTAGCACTTCTCTGAGTTGTTACAATTGCTTCCTGTTCAGATGTTGATATTCCTTTTCTGCTAACTGTGGTGTCTTGTATTCATCTTCTCCATTTGCTTTCTTCCCTATGACCTTGATTCAGCTGTTGGGAGTACTCACTACATTAATGGTTTTCATCCACTTGCCTTTGAATCAGCTGTGTGGAGTACCTACTCTTTTCATTTGTAAGTCCTTGAATCAACCATACAAACCACTCTGCTCATTGATGTCTTCCATTGCTCTCCAAATTCCTTTGATGCTAACTTTATGTATTTCCTGGATATCCTTACATCAGTTTTCTTCACATTGAGGTTGTGATTTGTGGCATTCAGTATCAGTATCCTTCCCTTTCCATTTTTTATGGTGCACATACTTGACAGCACTGATACTCTCTTCAAGTTAATTCCTTTGTTTTCATAGATAATTATGTCTGCTGTGATCTTCTCTCCTGATTGGATTATATGCATCCTCCATTGATATGGTTGCAGCTTTACATCTTCTTCTAGTTTGAATGTTATTGTTGATAGCTTGTCTTCTTGTTCTTCAATTTTGATTTCCTCCTCCTTTACCTTAATTGTTCTATTTGAATAATTTATTACGCATTTGTTCTTCATTAAAAAGTTGTCACCTAATATCACCTTGTGTGGCAACAAATTATTGTGGGTGTCTATTACCACTAGCAAATTGTTCAAAGGTTCTGTTTGCAATTCTGATTTGTACTGCATTTAACTTTCGTTTTGTGTCTATGTAGTCTCCTGATTCATTAATTAGACTTTGTTCAATCATTCCAGGTCCTCTCATTTGAACCCCTGTTTTGTTGCACATTCATCAGTTATAATAGACATTGCAGCTCCCATATCAATTGTTGCCTTCATCATCACTCCATTTGTCATTATTGTTATTGTGTTAATTTTATCCAAATTCGTCATGATCATTATTGGTGCTCAGTTTTTTGGAGTTGGCACTCAAGCTAGTTTTCTGATTCATCCTCAGTTTGTATGTCCTTGACCAATTCTGATTTAGATTTAATCACGTCCTTGTGTTCATAGTATGCTTCCTCTTCTCCAATCATATTGATTTACTTTTTGCACTCATCTTTTCTGTGCCCTTTCCTTCTGCAGCTGTAGCACTTTATGTCCCTTCCTCTTACCTTCTTTGTCTTTCCCTCTTTTCCTTTGATTCTGATAAATTTTTCTGTTTTATTTTTGTTGTAGGGTTTAGTGTTCATTGTTTGTGGCTTGTAATTGTTTTGCCATTCCATTGGTTTTTCTTTGTGACATACTGTTTTTTGTAGATGTGGGCATTGTTCTCAATTGTTGCTTGTATGTCTATTGCTTTCCTTATCATCTTTTCTAATTTATTGTTGACATCACACTTGATCTCAGACTGGGTTCTAACATTCTTGGGCATCCCCTTACAAATATGTGAGAAAAGGTCATATTTCAAATATTTGTTTCATCTGGAACTAAGTGTCACCAATTGTTCCTTATATCATCTGTTTTCCTCATCTTTATCAAGTTCAATGTGATTCAGTACAGGTTTTTAAAGGTTTTGTTTTTATAATACTCTGCAAAGCCTCCAATCAGTAGTTTGTAATTTCATTTTGTATCAGTGTCCAGCAGCAAATAATGTTGGGATGCTGCTCCCATAAGGTAGAGCAGGAATTGTGCAGCCACTGCTTGCTGACTCACCTTCCTCTCAGCCATCATGATTTCAAGCATTTGAAGCCAATCAGCAAAAGTTGGGTTGTAACTGTCAACCTTTCCATTAAATTTTGGTAGAGTTGCCTTGCATGATATTGTATTGTTGTTAGTATTCTCAGGTAAAATGGAACTCTCAAAGGTTGGTTTCCTTTGTGCATTTGTATTTTTGTTTATTGTAAATTGATTCTTTACTGCTTTTGTGATCTCTTCAATGATTTTTTTTTCTCATACTCATTGTCTTCATCATTGAAGTTTTTTTTACTGTTTTTTGAAGTTGACTGGTGATGCTTGTAAGTCCTTTTCCTTTATTTGTTCAATTGTTACTTTGTGAGTCTGTGTTCTTTTTTGGTTTTCCTGTTCTTCCCACTTCATCATTCTCAGTTTATATCTGAGTTCTTCTAGTTCTCATTCCTGTGCTTCACAATCTTCTTCTCCACCCATTTCTACTAGTCTAAGTTCATCTTTGAGTAGTTCTAGCTCCTGAGGCTGTATGTTGTTATCTTGAATTAATTGTCTGTTTTCATTTTCTAGTTGTTGGCATGTTTACTGCAACTTTTCATTTAGTTCTCAGAAACGTTTGTTGGACTCTGCCAATTGATTTTTTAATGCCTTGATATTCTTTTGGAAATCTTTATTCTGATCTTCCAACTGACTGTCCATTTCTATTTTGAGCTTGCTACATGTTAGGGTTCTCCTAGCTGACTGCATGCTTTGCTAATGGTTGTTGATACTTTTGCATGTTTTGTCTTTCTTCTGTGATCTGGTCACATTTCCCACTCTTTCAAGTTTAAGTAGTGAGTCAGGGTATGAACTTGTTGTTGATGCATCTCTGTTCTTCAACTTGTCATGGTTGCCATGTAGCATCTGCTACCAAGCTCTAACTCATGTTGATTAATTCCTTTTGAATGCAATTCTGTGTTAAGTGTGGGTAGGGATGTACTTTTACTAACTGTGTTATTCTATTACTACTCTTAGTTGACATTGATTAACTGTATCATAATTGAACAATGTTTGGGTGTTGACAGAATGTAGCAGTTCTCCTGGTAAATGATCCTTCATGAGGCCTCTGGCCTATTCTGATCTCTGAATCAAGGAGAAAAATATTGATTGATTTTCAAAAACTAAATGACATGGCTGTAAATGATGCTTACCCTCTTCTGAGGATTGAGGACTTATTATATGACACCAGTAAATATAAGTTATTTTCATGCTTAGATCTATGCAAAGCATACTGGCAAGTACCAATGAGACCATCCAACATACAAAAGACTGCCTTTATCACACCATATGGCCTGCAAAAATGGAAACACATGACCTTCAGCCTATGTAATGCTCCAGCCACCTGACAGCCCTATGTGCTAAAATTTCTCAAAGATAATGCCAACAGGATGGAACCAGGGATTTCAGCATACATCAATGACATTTTGTTTGCTAGTGATACATTTTCTGAACATCTGGATAAATTAACATGTACTCTAGAACTGTTGAAAAAAGCTGGTCTCAAGGTCAATGGAAATAAGTGTGCCTTAGGGCAGAACAAAGTAACCTTTTCTTAAAAGGATAATAGAACATGGAAAAACATCAATAAAAATGAGTGCCAAGGATTTCCTTGACAAGATCAAGACACCTAAAAGTAGGAAAGATGTACAACAACTGATGGGTTTTCTTAACTACTATGGATTGTTTCTCCCTGCCTTGGCTGAGAAAACCAAGAATATAATACATTTGTTGAACAAGTCTGACAAGTTCAAATGGATGTGGAATGAACAGGATTACTTAGAATTGAAAAAAATGTGAGTTAAAAAAATCCCATCCCTAAATACCCCCGACTACAACAAGGACTTTAAAGTTGATTGCAACACCAGTGTGGTGGCCATTAGTGGAGTATTAAGTCAAGTAATTGATGGAATTGGGAGTCTTGTTCAATACTTTAGCTGAAAACTTTGAGCAGCCTAGAAATATTATGGTGACACCAAATGTGAGATGCTGGTTTTGGTCAAATCATTAAGAAAATTTCACTATTTATTCTCTGGTGGCCATTTATAGTTTGCACTGATAAGAGTGCACTTACTTGGCTGAAAAAATTCTTGTTAGACAAATCAAATTTTGTAGCTAGATGGATTGAATATCTAAATGATTTTTCATGTTCCATACAGCATCAGCATGGCACCTCAATGTTGATTATTGGCCAGCATTACCTAGTTACAAGTAAGACCTCAAACCTGCTGGAGAAAAGATCCCATTTGGCTTCATTCCTCATGCTGAGCATGAGTTACTTCCTGAAATCAATACTGATAGAACTGGAAAAGCCATTTTGCTATAATTGTATGCAAACAAATATTTGAAAAGGAAATAATATGCCATCAGCATCAAGTCTTATCAGAAATAATTAAAAGAATCCAGGATCCATTTTTTCCTACCACTCCAGTGGTAAATAAATACTTTAAATGATACAATTGGAAACTAACTGAGAATGGCTTTCTCTATGCAAAAAGTTGAAACAACAGACTTGAAATCCCCAAATACTTTCACAGGGACCTAGTAAGACAAGTACATGAGAGGGAACATCTTGGTATAATACAAATTGAAAATACTTTTAATACTTGATATGTCACCATAGGCATAAGACCTGCAGTCATAAATGTTATTGATAAGTGCAAAAAATGTCTTCTACAAAACACCAGTCATTTTCCTGAACAAAGAGCTGAACTCAAGTGCAGCATACCAAAAGACCTAATGAGGTTGTCCATATGGATTTGGAACAGCTGTCAAGGGATGGTGAATGCTTTCAGTACCTTGTGGTAATGGTTGATCACTTTAACAAATATGCTAGAATCATTCTACTAAACAGTATGATTGCCAAACAGATAGCAGAGAAAATAGTGAAAGAAGGGATATTAAAGTATGGACCCATGTGTAAATTAGTATCTGATTGCAGTCCTTAATTTGAAAACAATTTAATGCAAGTATTAATGAGAGAATTAGAAGTCATTCACAAGTTCACAACAGCCTATCACCTGCAGGCAAATGGGTTGGTGGAAAGACTAAATAGAACTCTAATCAAATTGATCAGAGTAGCACTAACACACACTGCTGGCGCACAGTGGAGACAAGTCATTGAATTCATAGAATACTTCTACAACACCTCTGTACACTCCAGAATGGGAGTGAGTCCATTTAAAGCCATGTTTGGTCATGAGGCATTAACCTCATTACCTATGATGTTCCCAAAATACACAGAGAATAGCATTGAACAATAAGTCTCTCAACTGATGAATGATATGCAACAAATTCACTTAACAGTATGCTATAATACTAATCAATCTAGCATACTACAGAAGAAAACTTTTAATATAAAAGTGTATGGTGAGCCCCATAAGTGGGGTGATAAAGTTTTTGCCTAATTCCCCATGTATTACTACTGATCACAATTAACTAAGAAAATTGGCAAATAATTGGCAGGGCCTGTTTATAATAGAGAAGGTGCTTGACCAAAACACATACACATTAAATAATGGTAAAACCATACATTTTCAAAGGCTTAAAAGAGCTGTAAAAGACATAGAGAATGTATTCAATGATGATAACAAATTTACCTTAGTTGATAATGGTATCAATGTTTTTGAAACATATGAAAATTTAACTGATTTTTCTGAAGAGGATTTTTCTGATAGTGATATCAACAATACTGAAACAGATCAAATACATGTATTGCCCCAGAGAAGGACTAGAGGGAAACAAAACTTTCATCCCAAAATTTGGCACCTTAACCTTATAACTCCATTTAGGAATGACACCCACCAGAAGGAAAAATGATAGTTGCCAGCTCCACCATCCTGCTGAAGAGTGAGAAGGGAGATGGTAAGTAGGATAGATGATGCTGATGCCTCAACTAGGCAAGAGAGACACATATCTCTGCATGACAAGGCACATGATAGAAAAATGGGACAACATGAAGGTGCTGAGGAGATTCCAACCTTGTGTAGGTGACATGTAGCTCCATGACTAGGAGAGGAGACAGTAGCAGCAACGTCCCAATCTTGCTACTAAGAGGGAAGAAATGTATCTCCACATGCATGAGAAGATCTGGCACAACAAACTGATAAAACTAAAACTTTTACTAATGCTTTTAGTGAATTACAAATTGTAAATAACCCTCAAATGAGTGACTTGATAACCCCTTCAACCTTATTTAGTTCCTCCACCACCACATCCACCATTTGTTCAAGAAAAACTGAGGATCAAAAAACAAAAAATGTCCAAGATTGGTAATGAAACTCTTCATCCATACTTCATAGCCATGCATTGAGCCACCCATTTTGTCTGAGACAATACATCTGAAGAATCTCAAAATAAGTTAAGGTGGACTTAAAATACAAAGAAATTACCATGTTCCATCAACATGATACCATTTGTGATGGGCACCAAATGTTGCCCTAAAATTAATAAGATAATTTGTTATGATTCAAAAATGCTTGAAGGAATCAGTCAACTATATTGGAGGAGTACTGTGCACACATCATTTGATGAGGACTTCAATATCAAGAATTTATGTCAATTCTTAAGCAATGGAAACACCATTAGTAGATTTGAGTGTGTGAATATTAATTTTTTCAATCTGTTAGTGATGTATTTCTTCTGAGTTTATGAGGTGAAAAAGGAAAAAATAATGGAGCACATCAAGATCTGTTCAGAATTGCCAAGGTCAAAAAAATACAACTAGTAATGGTATTAAGAGAGGAATATGAAGACAACATACCAGAAGCCATTGAGAGCTTATATTTTCATATTGAAAACTTCATTATCTTGTACTGTTCTAGCTATCACCCAATTTCAATGTATCATACCAGCATCATATCTGTGATGAAACTACTTTATACTGATTTGATGTTATGCAAAAAGATCCCCTCTCACCAGTTAGCAGTTGACCAGAACCTAGTCATCAATACTATACTGCAATCACTTTACAAAGTAACTGATATGAGAGTTAGTTTTGCTTCCCTCAAAGTATACAGAAATTGCATGAGATCCAAGAGATATGGAATGATATCAATAAGAACCCCAAGTCTGATTGGCCCATACTAAACATCAGAAGCCCCACTGCCCAATATCATAGATCAGTGGAGAGAATACTGCACAACTAAAGTTGTCTTATGACTAACAAGACAGGAAAAATTATAGAAACCATTTATTTTCCAAAAAGAATGTACCTAATATATGTATGCTAGAGGTGCCATTTGGATAATTACAATCTATCTGACTAGAGATCCTCAGTTAACACTTATAAAGAACAATGAAAAACATACATCCATAGCAAAGATGGCAAATCACAAAGTAGCAGTATGCCCCCTGTCATAGAGGGCAAACAATTGGATGCTTCCCAAATGTACACTTCCATTATCACCAGGCTAAACCAAAAAGGCTATGGAGAAATTCAAAAAATATTATGCCTGACTGGTGGGGGTGACCAGTATAACCAGTAGGATTTTGATAATAATGATTAGCAACCAACTGGGGATTTGTCCATTGGACGTGAATATTTTTGGAGATATGGTCAAGAAATACATGTAGGGCACCACAGCTGAAACTAAGTTTGCAACTTTTCACTCAGAGAATGCCCTGCTAAGCACCAAACAGCTCATGGAACAATTACTTCAGTCTACCAACAGGTTCTTAGAAATACTGAAAATCAATCATGTCCCTGATAGAAACAAGATTTTCTTCAATTTAGAATGGTTTTCCTATCCAGAATGTGGCTATGGACAATTTACAGAATCCACCCAACATGTCAAAAAAGAAGTAAGATTGTACCTATCATTATATTAGAGCAAATTATGAGGACTCCAGAGCTGTTCTTTAAGGAGGAGAATTACTAGCAAAATCATCAGTGCACCTCTCTCTGTCAATCAGAGAACTCATAGAAAGGGTAATTTTAGAAAAGTTTGGAGGACCTTTGACACCCCTGAGGCCCACGCCTCAATGGTTGATTACCAAAAATGAGTGAATCCTGATGATAGAGCTGAAGATCTATCTATTCAAAGAAGAGTGCTATTTGAATCAAAGGAAAAAACATCTTCACCATGATGAAATGGTGCTTAACAGAAATGTTTACAAAAGAAGAGCTGGTCATTTTACAGTCTCCACAGCAACAAGTAGCCCTGGATGTAGAGTGCACCACTGTTTGTGTCAAAATATCCTCCACTCAAATTGAAGAACTATGACCAAAAAGGTTATGAAAAACAGATTCTGGGACACATTTAAAAAAGGCAAGAATTAACTATCAATCAGAACCTGTTTGTTATTTACTCATATTGGCAATTGCATTCAATTGTTTATTAGATTACCAGTTTTTGTTTGTATATATACATATAATTATATATATATATATATATATATATAT
>CABFPE010000490.1:539488-563175 GCA_900660155.1 Hofstenia miamia
AAACTAACACTTATAAATAATAATTTATTGTAGCATCACCCAAAAGGAATAAGCTGCAGAAGAAAGATTAACGTCGAATGATTACAGTGATTAAATATAATCAGAAATATGATTGTAAAATTTAGTTAATTATCTTATTCATTTTGTAAGATGCAACCAAGTTACAATATTGTGCATTTTGTGAGAAATACCTTAGCTGATTAAGTATTATTTGACAAATTGTAACAAGCAAAATTACACTTACGTAAGAACAGCCATATTGGCAGATTTATTTGAAATTCAAAATCAGCATTTACTTTACAATTTTTAAATAAATAGCTGAGAATTTAAGAGAAAATTGATGAACAATAAATTCTTCAGAGTTTATATTATTTTTCATTCTTCATTTATCTGGTTTGATATTTAATAAAATGTTCAGCTAAGCAAGTTGTGTCGAGTTGTGGCCCACAGAAGATTTAAAGAGGAAACGTCACATGGCTTCATCACCTAAATAGTGATGATTAGTACTCAATTAACCTAGCTAGTTAAGTAGAGAGGAAAAGCTTGGAGATTCATTAACGTAGTAACTCCTCACCTGCAATTTACTGAGTGGTAGTTATTAGCAATAATACATGGTGCAAATAGGCCAGGTGGAGGATGTTACAATATTTAAGTTAGTTGCATAGGAGCAGATCTGTGTAGATGATTTTAGTAGCCAATATTATATGAGTGTTAAACATGCTTGTGGGCTGGTAGGAACTGTGGTATAGAATGGTAAAGTTCTCCATGCAAAAATGTAGACTTTCAACCTTGTCTGGGATGGTGTCTTGGTACTCTTCTTTCAAGAATATGATGAGACAGATCTTCTCTACTTTGGTGAGTTGATAAGAGATTACAATTTTCTCCATGATTTTAGGGTGGTTCACCTCACTGACATGGAAAAAGTAAGCAACCAGCAGGTTGTCAAAATCAATATTAACACATTCAAACTTCTTTATCTTTTCTTTATTGTTGAGGAACTGACATAGGTGAGATAGATTAAAGTCCTAATCAAACATGGTATGCATGGTACTTTGCCAGTATGGACATGACATGCCAGCTAACATTTTAGAATCATAGTAGATAATCATGTTGATCAGAGGTCTATGCTCTGCGTCAATGATGAAAGGAATATAGTTGATGGGACAAGTTAGGTCTTTTGTGTTAAACGTCCATTGGAGCTGATTCTTTGTTTCTTCCAAGATATTATCCCTCATGAAATGAACTGCTTTTTGCATAGCAATGAAGTACAGATGCAAGATCTAATCTCCAACCTTAGACATTTTGGCCTTATGTTCCTTGGCTTTGTGGGACTTAATACTAGCTGAGTTGCAGGAGGACAGACATTGGCTAGGAGGGGGTTTAGAGTCAACAATGGGCGAGGTTATGTTAGACAAGTGGGCAAAAGGCACTCTTTGCTACTCAGACTCACACACAGGCAGTTATCTCCATGCATAGTTGTCTGAGGTCCACTCCTGCTCAGAGAGTTGTCTCTGAGCATAGTCACGGGAAGTCTGCTCCCAAGGAGAGAGTTGTCTCCCCTTATTGTCGTGGCTTTTATGGGTGTCTTCTGCTGGGCACTCTTGTTTTTGGGAGGTGCATTCATCTGATCATCTTGGCATTGTTGATCACTTCATTTTGTCTCATGGATTGATTCATCTTCATACTCAGCATCTTGTTGGGGGTTGCTTCTCAGTTTGGTTCATAGTTGCTAAACAAAGATATAAGGTTAAGGTCCCATTCCTGGGTATTTAAATGGTCTAAGTTTCTCTGATCTCTAGCTTTTAATTTAGTCAAAATATGAGTAGCTATAGTGTTGCTGCTATTACCAAGGTTACTATTGTACTCAACCTGTGTAAGGTCATCCTGCTCACATACAGTGAGGTTATCATAATACTCTATCTCATTCAGACTGTCATCAACAAGAGAAAACTCATTATTATTGTCAATGACTGCATTTTGTATATCTTATATAGAGTCGCTCAGGGACTTTTGGTGATTTTATTCTCTAAACATTTATTTTGTATTTCTACGTCACTCTGACGTCAGTGTTTATTTTCGATCTCAGGTTGCTATTGCTAATTTGACGTCCCCTCAATGGTGCTTATTGTTGCTCAAATTTAATTTTGCGAGGGGAAAGAATTTGATCCTGTTAAATTTTTGATCCTGTTAAATTACGTGGACATTTGATTATTGTAAACAAAGGCAGGTGATCGTTAAACATTTGTATATAAGCTGAGACAACTGTAGCGAATGTTCAATAGACTTTGTCTACTCTTAACTACCGCTCTTACCGTTGTATCTTTTATTTATTTATTACTTTAAATGATATTTATTGCTTAAGATCGGCGACAATTCGGGAGTGCTTTCATTAGCACGGGGCGACAAGTTGCTCCTGGGGATCTTTCGATCTTTCCAGTCCGAATTGTGGTTCTTTAAGTTATGTATACGGTTACGCATAAGGAAATAATAAATCTCTCGTTAGTAGTTCAACACGTACATGCACTTATAAGATCTAACACTGTGATGATACCATGCCGTTGGCTAGCACGAATATCTGGCAATTACAGATTATCTAATAGTTAGCTGAGAGATAACAATGAAAATGAGAAGTAGGTTGTTTTTTCGAATTGAGATTAGAAATTAAACAAGTGAGACAGATAGGGTAGCACCAGTCAATAGGTTAAGCACTTTACTTCTGGAAGCTCCGCTTCGGCTGNTACGCATAAGGAAATAATAAATCTCTCGTTAGTAGTTCAACACGTACATGCACTTATAAGATCTAACACTGTGATGATACCATGCCGTTGGCTAGCACGAATATCTGGCAATTACAGATTATTTAATAGTTAGCTGAGAGATAACAATGAAAATGAGAAGTAGGTTGTTTTTTTCGAATTGAGATAGAAATTAAACAAGTGAGACAGATAGGGTAGCACCAGTCAATAGGTTAAGCACTTTACTTCTGGAAGCTCCGCTTCGGCTGGAAGCCATAGGAATTGGTCATCTTGGTTCTTACCTAAAAGTAGTTCTGTTACTTGGATGAATTACCAATGGTACATCTGTAAACGTTGTAAACTCTAATCTAAACTGTTTCTTGGAATCGTGGCTGTACTGAACACTAATTAAACCTTCTGCAGAGTCAATCGAGTTTCTAGCTAAGTCTTACCAGCCACCGATTCTACACTAGTTGTCTAATTTTAGCAATATCAAATTCAGTTACGTCTATTTTGAGAAGGTCTTCAATAACAAAGATTTTTGTAAATGCCAGCGACTAAAAGAACTGGTGAGAAGTACTTCTGCATTAACAATTGCTTTAGTTTTTAACAACCAGCCTATATTTGACTTTCCACTGCAGATGGGATCTCTGCCATTACAGACATTACATAGGCACAGCGTTTCATTTCTTGGCATGAACATCCAAAGTCTAACATTCTGAATATGCATGGCAAAACCACAAAATGCTGTTGAATTTCTGGCAGACGGCACATTCACCTGTAGCTGCTTTTAGGTTGTCGAAATCAGAAATGGATGCTCAGTTTCTACTATTGGATTATGAGCTTCTTAAAAAAATTCTTCACAGGTAAGGAGGTAGGCTCAAGTATGGAGATAATTTTGCCTATGCCTATTTCAGCCCATTGCATTAGCTTTTTCGTTTCTTTGAATGACCTTGGTTATACAATGAATGTACGATTGGATAGTACATGCATCAGCACAAAAAATGGTAGTAAAGTGATGAAGCACCAGTTGCTTAGAGCCATCTGTTCGCATCACAGGTCTGAAGTTAGGCACAGCTTTGCTACATTTTATTATGTGCAAAATTGTTGCAGTTAGAACTTTGTTGTCGCCATCTTCCCCAACATCTTTAAGGGATAATTTCTGTAAGGGTTTTGCCAAGTTGAATAAAAAATTAATGCTAGTAATTTTTGATTATTTTGCTTGTAAATTTATAGCTTTAAAACAATTTTATTGGTTGCTTTATAATTTGCTCTATTTACCGCACAACTCTATTAATAACACCGGTAAAGAAAATTTTACTGCAGCTTCCTTGTCACACAACCATCATTTCGTTCAACGCTCTTCCATTACACGATGGTATTCTACATTTCCAATAAATTCTATCTACGATAATGGTTTCGTTTATTAACCTACGATGAAGCAAACCTTTATATGCTTTTGAGCGTTGATATATATATATAATTTTCAAAAATTAGCAATTTTTTTCCTCGTATTAGAAAACAAGTGTCCTAACTTGCATGCTTTAAACGATTATATATTAAAATGAAATGAGATATTGGAAATCTTTAAATTCACTTCGTCAGACATTCGCGGCTAACCCTAAATTTAACAAAAATCCTGATCATAACAGTAACCCAAAATCTGTTTGTTTCATTAAACTAGTAGGAAGCAAATTTTTGTAAACCTTAGTGTTGATCCATAAAAAATTAGAGAACTTTTCCTCGATTATATTGCATTAATTCCAATGGGTTTTGACATATTTCGGTGAGATTTGATGTTTTTCTTTCCAGTAACATACAATACAATTTATTTCTTCAAACAATTTACAAAATCAAATAAAACAAATCTAAACAAAATCGCCAGGTTTGAAGGAGATAAATATTTGAGTATTAGTGATGCTCTATTAAATTTTCCCTAATTGGTATTTGTTACCTAATATGTAATTGATTAATTATCATTATTATCTTAATTATAAGCTAAATTTGGTGCAATGAATAAGAAAGTTACATCATTATTTATATAATTATATTAAGTTTTTGTTGCTAATTATTGCTTTAGCTTAGTAGGTTGTTGATGATTTTTCGGTAGTGTAATAATATTTTCATTAATTAACTGTTCTGAGTAGCTTGATATCTCTCACTTAAATTGAATTACATTGTAGAAATGTGTTATGTCTTATTAAGAATGCTTACAGAAAAAAAGTGTGTTTCTAAAAATTTTATTTATATTTTGTACGAAATAGTTGTTTTCAAAGCAATTATGCACAAATATAAAGCATATAAACTATAAATAAGAGTACCTTATAAGTCTTAGCATGACAACATGTAGAATTGAATTAAAAAAGCATAGGTCACAAGTTAAATACACTCTACGTGTACGTGTGTATAGGACGAAAAGATATAGGAAAACAGTCTCACAAATAATCGCCTTCAGCGTCAATTTTCTCTTTCCACATTGACACTTGTTCTCACTTCAAGAGGTCTTCCTCAACTTGGCACTGCACGCATTGATATCGTTCATGACATTTGAACACTTTCACCAAAACATGGATTCGTCGAAGCTTGATAACATTTTATTCACCCCATGCAGTAGATAACAATCTGTGAATTTCAGTGACATTGACACCATTCCTCGCCATTGTGGCGATGAAGAAATTCACTTGTTCAGTTGAGGGAACCTCTCAAGACAGATCGTCTCAATGCTTAATCTCTTGATGAAGCACTTGTCATTAAATATACTTCGTGTTAAGAGGCATAAACAACAACAAACATTTTAAAAAACGCATTTTATTGGATACTCTTGCCATGCTTTAGGAGTATATCACCAAATTTGCTTCTATAAATAATTGTTTGTTGAATAAGTTGAATTTTTGAAGGTTACGATTTTGACTATCTTCTTTTGAATTTTAAAAGTATGCACTAATGTAATGTACAAAGTACCACTATCGATTAATACGCCGTCCTGAATTATTGGCATTATCTATAATTTATAAAAGTGTAGACTAATATGCTTAGAAACGAAATGACTTATTTTCATCAAAATACCACGTAGTTGAGACCCTTTTACAAATGGAAGATATATGGGATACAAAATTTAATGTTTTGTCTATTATCCTTAAATATTTATAAGAATCCTTAATAGTAAGTTCAACCTCCGCAACTTGCAGCTTAGGCATTTGTACAATATGTTCGAAAAAGTTTATTTGCCAAAGTTTATAACAGAACCACTTTTATAGAATATCAAGACTCTTAATTAGTATATTTTTGTCAGATGAAGTTACTTGAATATTTGTATTATCAGCAAACAGATGTATTTAAGAAATTAGGCAGATCATTTATATAAATTAGGAATAATAGTGGTCCAAGAATTAAGCCTTGCGGTTAATTGTGAATCAGTTGAATCTATTGAAACACATTGATACCAATTACTCAGATAATTGTCAAATAAATTAAAAGTATGTCCTCTGATTCCATATTTATATAACTTGGTTAATAAAAATTTACTGATACTAATCTTCCTCTTCGCTCCTATTTAAAGACTACAAATACATTTTTCGGAGTTAAATCTGATTGATTTAGAATCAAGAAAAACAATATATCTCGTAAAAGTTCTATAAATATAAATATTAAGATCAATTGAAAATGTATATTTAATTTGTTAGTAATATTTAATTAATTCTAAAAGTAATACTTGCTTTGTGTTGCTGAAATGCATTCATTTGCTGTGCGGTATTTTATATACATATTGTAATTGAAAATGTGTTCGTATTTTATTCAGGCATTGTCTGAAAGTTAAAATTTACATTCATTTTGGTATGTTTCCATATGCTTATTTTTCATTCGTTTTATTTGAAATTGAACCATTTAAAAATTGGTAAATGTATGTATAATGTGTTACATGTTTATGTCTCTACACTTACTGCAGTGAAAATTTGCGAATCGGAATTACTCTAATCGGGTTTTTCAGTTGAACATCAATTTTCATGTCCAAATGGAAGATTCCGTGCTCCGTGATTTGTTCCCAACAGTTATGACAGAAGTCTGCCACGGCGTATCAATTGAGCCTCAGATGCAGCCAGTTGACATATTCGGGAAATAATGTTTAAAACAAGCTAGGCTTGATATCTCTTCCAGTGGAGTATGGGTGGTTGCTTTGAGAAACCCATGTTCGATATGCGCGTATTCAACCCATTATGCAAATCGAACCAAGGTGATATTGAAGCCATGTACCGGAAACACGAACAGAAAAGTAAACGCCAGCATGAATCCAGAGTAACTCAAATCAAAAGATCTTTATTCTCTCCCATTGTGATTGTAACAACTTGTGGTCGTGCTCCAGAAACCAGAGCATTTATAAAGAGACTGGCCATACTGTTAACTGATATATAGAGATTCGATTATGTGCCTCAGAGAGTCCCGTTCACGTTGCAAGGCCTCCGATAGATGTATTATCCATATGACATTGAGTGGTCATCGTCAATAACTAGGATGGAAACGATGAAGAAATAAAACACATACATTATAAAAAAAAATTTAAAATTTAATGAACAATTCAACCATTTCCCATCACATATTTCACCAAATTTATCTACTTCAGAGATTTCAAAGCACAATTCCCAACTATATTGTAGAAATAAGAATAGAATTCTATTCAGTCGAATATTTACGTCAATCTTAACAGTATTCGATGCAATATACTTTCGCAGTATTTAGCTTAATTTTTTTACCACCACTTTTGATTGATTTGTAGATATTTTTAATTTTGATTTGTTAATAATTCCATGATAATAATATTCATCAGTTTTGAAGAGCATTTGCTCTGAATGTGGTGGTGAGCTATAATTAGCTTGTGATTAATTTTCAAACAATAAGAACGTTTATTTAGATTACACTATAACAAAAATTATTTAAAAAATATGGGAAAATATTCAATCACATTTTAGATTGTCTATGTGAATAAATCGCACAATAATAGTTATTCACACGTGCAATAATTTAGTGCATTAACATCCCCACTCAATCTGAAATGTGACGACCATACACTTTATTTGTTAAATAATGGAATTTCTGTCATTTTAAATCCTTGGTGAAAATATTTGCAATGTTTTAATTCGTTTGCACATAATTCAGTTACGCTTTATTTGACATGAAATAGTTACGGATAAAATAACATTTTATGTCTATGCTTCGATCTTTGGGATAATATCGGATTCTTTATTAAAGCAATAGCACTTTGACTGTCTGAATTTAAAATGGTTTCATTAATTTTAACTCCAATGTTTCCAAATATATTTTGTAGATAAATCAACTCCTGTACACACATTGTCATTGCCACATATTCACTTTCGCAACTAGAAACTCCAATGATTCTTTGTTTTGATGTTCGCCAAATAATTAGACTATCTGCTAAATTCATTTCAATTACTATTTTTTTAATTTGAACAATATTGCGAAAGCACATTAACTACGTAGGATATATCCGGGCGACTAGTTATCGACAGGTAAAGTAGATTTCCAATTAATTTCCTGCAAATATTTTCATCAAACGGCTGAGATTGTGTGCCAAATTTGCTGGTTACTATTGGATCTTTTACTGGTTTGGATTTATTCATTCCCCACTTAACCAGTAAATCTTTTACATAGTTTTCTTGTGATATTTGAATACAATTTTTATCTTGTTGTATATGCATTCGTAAAAACCAATTAATTTCTCCACGGTCCTCCATGTCTACATATTTTCCTATTTCACTGATAATGTTAAATACTTACAATTTATTCCTTGCCATAATTGCAATATCATCAACCCAAATTAATAACTACTGCATTTTGTTACTTTAAAATAATAGCTACGGTATTTTGTCGACTGTTTGTATCCTAATTGTGATAAAATTTTATCCAAATAGGTATTCCATGCGCGATTAGCTTGTTTCAACCCATAGGGGCATTTATTTAATTTACAAACTAATTTTTCTTGTCCAGATCTAATAAATCCTTTACGTTGCTCAACATAAATTTCTTCCTCAATTGGTGAATTTAAAAACGCTGTCTTAACATCAATTTGATGGATAACCATTTCTTGACGTGCTGCGAGAGATACCATTGCTCTTATAGTATTGTATGATGCCTTTGGTTAAAATGTTTCATTGTAATTCTTTCCATGAATTTGACTAAAATCTTTTGCTACATATCGAGCTTTATGCTTAATAATGTTCCCATTGCTGTCTTTTTTTGGTGTATACACCTATTTCCCTTTAATTGATTGTTTATTTTCCGGTTTTGTCAACTAAAGTCCAAGTATTATGAACTATTTAGTTCTTTACTCATTGCGTCATACCAGTAGTCTTTTTCATTTGTTTTCATGGCTTCCTCATATGATTGAGGATCAGAAATATTTACATTAAAAACCATTGAAAAATCAATATTATCTGTTTGGTAGTCATTTAAATAGCTAGGAACTTTTCTAATTCTCTTTGGACGTTGACTTTCATGAATGGGCAAAGTATTGTCTGAATCAATATGAATTCCGTTATCATTAGAATTGTCAGAATTATTGTTTTTGTATCACAGAATTGTCAGCAATGGGATGAGGAATATCTTCCACAGGTATATCAAATGCTTGTATTGGCATATCACTATTACTTTGTGAACGAATAGTATTATCAATATTATTGTTTGAGGAATTTTCCAAAGGTGAGAACTGATCGTCTGTGAATTCTTTGAATAAATCTTTCATTATAGTGTTGTTACTTTCTTTGCCAATCAATCTGTTCTCGTCAAATTTAACATTACGTGAAATTACAAATTTCTCTTTTGACAGTAAATATGTAATATATGAAGGACTTTGGAAATGATAACCACAAAAGATACCAAATTTTGACTGATGTGTCATTGTATTTACATATGCAGTACATCCAAACACTTTCAAGTGATTTACTNTAATTCATATGGTGTTTTAGAGATCGCAGTACCCCAGTACTCAGTGAGCGATTGCGCAAATACACTGCAGTTTCCACTGCTCTTACCTAAAATTTTATTGGTAACATTGATTGATTTATCATTGTACGAGCCATTCCAAAACTTGTCCTCCAATACCGTTCGGCCACACCGTTTTGATGAGGACTGTACGGAGCAGAAAACTGCTGAGTGACATTGTATCTATCGCATACATCTTGAAATATTTTTTACTTGTACTCTTTTGCATTATCAGCACGTAGTGCTATCTTTTGCTTAGATACTCTTTCGAATTCTCTGCACATTCATTACGTGATTTCATGAAATAAACAACAGCATACTTCGTATAATCATCAATAAATGATATTACATACTTGTGCTCATTTACCGATTCCTCTATTGGTCCGCATATATCACTATGCACAAGTTGAAATTTCCTTACTGACTTTTCTCTTGCGATTTTAGACACACCAGCTTTTGGTGATTTATTTTCACCACAATTTTGACATTTCTTTATTGTTAATTTTCTTGAAATATTCAAACCTTTTACCAAATTGTCTTTTGCTAAAGTAGATATCATTTTTATATCTGCATGTCCATGCCTTTCATGCCATAGTTGAATAGAAACAATTGATGCTTCACTTGTATAATTAATTGGTTGAATCAATTTTTGCAAAATACAGCCATTCTCATTTATTAAGTTTAATTGGTCTTTTCCACTTGTATTATTATTCTCTTTTTATCAAATCTAAAAACGTTTCCTTTTTTAACAAACTTTTACATTGACAATAAGTTGAACTTAAATTCGGGTAAATACAATGCATGTTCAAAATTTAGTGTGAATTTGTTACCAAATTTGTCCTTAATGAGAATTTTTGCTTCACCAATACCAGACACTTTTTGTTCTGACATATCTCCATTCTTGACATTCATATCAGTTGCATCTGATATGTTTTTAAAAATTGTTGAATCACAAATTACATGACTGGTACATCCACTGTCAAAGATAACCGTATCACTATGTTCAGTCATATGCAAAGCTAAATTTGTAAATCCACTTCAGTTATTGTTGATGTAAGCTGGTTTACGGACGGTTTTTGGACATCTTCCCACCAGGAGCAAAACATTTGTCAGTTATATGATTTTTTTTTCTTGGCAAAAATTTTTTGTTATAGTTTTTACTGTGTTTATTTCTCGACATTTGAGTTTTTGTAGCAATTTCTGATTGTAAACATGAATTGGATGAACTTTGTAATGTTAAAGCTTTTTCTAATAACTTACCCTTTAAATCTTTGTAACTCAGGCTTTGGAATTGTACAGCAGCAATGAAATAATCAAACTCACCAGAAAGGCTGTTTAATAATGTTGCTATTTTAAGATTTCTTCCGCCGATTGAAGTTTGTAGATAATAACGTCTAGTCATAGATTTCTCGGGCATCCTATTGATCCCCAGAAATTCGCGCCATAAACTGCTAATTTGTGGCACTTTAACTTTTCCATATGTTGTTAAAAAACTTCATATCCATCTTTGATGTCCAAGGATATTACGGATTGTAATGTTTCATCGTTCAAATGCATGATGATTTCACGATACATAAGACTTTTTGCCAAGGTTCTTTTATTTTCTTCCACATCATTCATATCCATAGCTATATTTTTTGTCATCAAATAAGATAAGAATCCTTCTTTCCATACCATAAAATTTTCTGGTTTATCAGTGAATACTAGCAGTCTGACCATACTTCCACTGTCCATTGATATATCCATCCTGAAGTTTGTTGTAATCGTTTGATTATCTGATTCAGTTCTTCTTGTCTCTTCTTCTCGGCTCATAACCTTTTGAAGAGTATTTGTTATGAATGCAATGGTCAGTTACAATTAGCTTGTGGTTAATTGTAGAAAAATAAGAATGTTTATTTAGATTACACTATAACAAAAATTATTTAAAAAATGTGGGAAATATTCAATCATATTTTAGAGTGTCTATGTGAATAAATCACACAATAAGAGTTGCTTACAAAGATTTATTTTAAGGCTTGACAAAGCCAGTTTTATTTATTATTTCATGAATTTGAAACTACTTCTATTTATGGTGTTATTTCTTAGCCCCTAGAATTAGGGAGGCCAGAAGAATATATTTATCACATAGAGGGTTGTTTTGAGGGGACAACAAACTTCTATTCGAATGTAGCTGTTACTGTCTCCAGTGGGTTTAGTGATTTCAATATAATTGAATTCTAATTCTAATCTGCATTAGATAGCTTCTTAACAGATGTTGCTCACAGAACCTCGCAATTAGACTATGTACTGACAAATGCAGAAGTGAAACTGATTGTTTCGTAGTTTATGCACATGATTACGAAATCGTTATTTTAAGAAAGAAACATCATACTGAGAAACATTTCCTTTTCTCCAAGAATATAGTTTATTCAATATCAATGCCTTGAATTCAGCTCTTGATCTCATTGGCTTCCGCTATTTCCACTACATGTGTAATCCAGCTATAGCTATAGAATCATGTCCTCGGACAATTCACGTGCATTTTCCACAAAAATTCTAGTAAAGATCCTTAGTGTGTTACTCTAGTCAATTCTCTATTGAAGAAAAATAGAACTGCAGAAGACAGAATCAAATTAAAAGTGTAGTCGTTATGCCTATTTGTGAAGTTCAACAGGTGAATCCATGAAATAACTAGAATTACCAAAAATCAATCCCATCAAAATTTAATGCAGCGCTTCTGAAATTAACAAACATTTCAGCGATACATCCACTGATATCCTTTGTATGAAAGTAATTCCACATTAATCATCCTAAGATCATAATTCATCAGCTATGAAATTCTCCTTAGAAACATCGGTTTTTCATTTTGGATATTCTCAAACAATGTCAGCAACTTTGTTAAAATCTGTTTTTCCGAATGTGTTCAAGATATTCAAGACAATCCCTTTACTGAAGCGTTTTTCCGAATGTGTTCAAGATATTCAAGACAATCCCTTTACTGAAGAGGAAGTCTTTTAAGAAATTGTATCATCTGAGGAAATTTCAGTAGAGATTTGAGCTACTTCATCAACAAATACTTAATAAGTTCAATAAATTCCGTCGGATAAATTTCAGCTTGTTGCATCTCACTTATTAAAATGGAAATTTTAAATGCATGTACAGTTTATTGTTCTTTGATAAAAGGACTAAAACCGTTTCTTATAGTGTTTAGCATTGTATTGAAATGCTAGTGAACATTTATCCACTACATCTATATCCACACCCTTTAATCACAATTTATAAGTATATCTATATGCAGACAATAGAAACACCAATTTATTCCGTGGGACATTTCACATAAAACCTTAGATATTATTGCTCACTTCTATTAAAATGAAAGTGTTTAGAATCAATCGATTATTAATCTTGTCAAAGTCAATGCGCATATACTTGCAAGGAATATTGTCACCTTTCAAAATGAATACACGTTCTGAATAAATATATTGTTGTTAATTTGTGCTTTTTTATTCAGTTGCCATGTCGCGGTTCTTTATTCTGGGTGGTACTGGTCGTGTTGGAAAAGAAGTTGTTGCCCGTCTTGGTAAATTGAAAGGCGTTACTGTGCGAGTGGGTTTAAGAGGTGGAGAAACCCATCCAAAATCTAAATGGTTGCGTTCTCTTGGTGCGCACGAAGTTGTTCCTTTTGATTTAACCGATGAAACTACGTGGGCATTGGCCTTGAATGGCGTTACTGCTGTGTACAGTGCCTCTTTAGACCCTCTTCTTCAGCACTATATCAACTTTTGTAAGGTTAGTTTCAGATGACTTCTTGTTCTATGTTTAGTGTATTATTTTTGTCACAATAAGCACGCGCCTAAGAGTATATATTCAAGCACTAAGCCCGTTTATTAATGATTTTATATTTATGTGCACGAATAATTATAATTTACAAAAAAACTTTAATTTTTTTCAAGCAATATTTGTTTACTGGTGGATTATAAATTTGGATATTTTTGAAATATTTGCATCATAGGTCGAAATGTAATAATTTAGTTGTATGACAATTAATTCGACAAACATCTATTAGTATTTGGAGAGGTTTCTACCAAAATACAATAAAATGATGTTTACTCAGTAAATCTATGAAATATTTTATTTGAGATTAAAATATTATTTATTGTTGTAGTAAAGCTGTAGATAGTGTGGCACATTCTAGGGATATCGCCAATAATTGGTTTTTCATGCGGCTGTTGTTTATGAATGGACCTATGAGTATAGGAGGTCCTAATATATATGAAGTCGAAATTCCTTTAGATTTTTGTTTTATATAGTACTGAATATGTGTAATTGTGAAGCGAAACTGTTGATAAGGGTTAGTAGTTTATCATTTCGATATTTTTTGCTCATGATTAAATACGCTTGATCAATCTTTGATTTTTGAGTAATATTAAGATATTGTTTAAGAATGAATAGGATGAACTATGTTTATTATTGAAAGATAATTATATTAATCCACACTAAGGATGTTCCAGGGGTGTGGATGAGGTTAACTCTAAGAAAAATTCATTATAATGGTCCAATGAAAAATGATAAACAGAAATTCTTTATTACCCAATTACACAAAATATTTTTGTATCTGCTGCTGATGTTTCCGTCCTAGAAACTTATGAATAGTGCGTCAAAATTTGCTGAATTTTTGTGATTGATTTTGGAAAGCAAAGTCCTTGATGTATTTTATACGTTGTTGAAAATAACGGTATTAAACTCAGCTGTCAAAGCCATGGAGATACGGAATCTATCCCACAAACTGAAGAGAAGATGTGATATTCAGCAGACTCATAGGACAGCAAATCGACCTAAGAAACAATCTATTGAACGAGGCAATTTGAACTCCACCACTCAATAAACACAACTGGTGCTATGACGGAAGCAATTGGAACCACTAAGCCACCCTGTTTAACGGAAAACTGCGTGCATGCATTGATGTCTGGAAATGATTAAATCTGTAATATGCTCCCGAGAGGAATGAAAATAGCAAAGCCAATAAGGTTAAGAAAAGTATGGATCCTCAAGCTAGAGAGTGTATTTTAAGACTGCATTCAATTTTTCTACCTTTTTTTCGAAAACATCATTGATAAAATCAAAATTAGTTATTGCCTTTAGCCTAAGTTTACTAGACCAGTTGCTTCAACCTTGATGTCTTTTGGTAAAAGACTAAGGTTAATTAAACAGTTCGAATCCGATTCTAGCCATGAGCTGACTGCATTAATTAAAAGTTGAAGTGCATCTTTCTCGCAATGCTTGAATTATGGGATGAATGTTAATAGCAGCCAAGCTAAAGGATCTCTAAGTTGAACGTCACATGTCGATGGAGTGATATGAGTACTACTTGCAACGTGGTGGCTGGCTGTAACAAATACGAACCGTTTAAGAAAAGCAAGATCCATATTGGAAGGGAAACTTGAAATGAGAATATTCTGAGAGTGAGCAACCACCGCACATCCAGGAATGCCATCGCCACTTGAAGAATCGCCAGGAGAGAAGCCACCTTTGAACTTGACATGATCTAGAAACTTAGCTCGAGTCTGCGAAGAACTAATAAGAGCTGACATTTTCAAGAATAAACAGACATTATTCTCGACTGACATAATGGTGATATTCCTGAAAGGACTCTGTGCTGGTGGATCATGCCACAGGTATTGATGGGTACAACGTGCATGCACACGCTACATGTAAAACTGAAAAGTGATTGCTTGGCCAATAAGGCTAATTGGATTTGTTTTTAGTTGATTGAATCGTATTGCAGTTGGGGTATTGCAGTTGGGGATAAATGTAAGTCGCTTAATTGTTGGGACAATCCAGTAGACGTTGCTGTCATTTCTGATGTTGATTTTTTTCTTTCTCTTTGATTTTCTTTGTTTCATTTGTTGTATTGATTGTTATAAATTTAAGATAATTTGAATCAATATTAAAGGCAAAAGCGGTGTTAAACACTTTCTTGGGGAACTTTTTATGCTGTATGCTTTAAGTTCGAACAATTATTCTCCATTTTATTTCATTAAAGCTAAATTCTGCTTATAAATAGGTTCAGTGTCGAATACTTTCTTGTATCAAATGAAAATTGTAATTTTTTAGACAGAAAACCATGTTGTATAATTCTGATATATATATATATATATATATATATATATAGATAGATATATAGCGCAGTCTTCTAATACTTAGACCAAATATTGCCTTTGAGGATTTGTAGTTTTTGATAAAAATTAATCAACATCTTAAATAATTACAGATGCTGCGCCATTAGTATATTGTGAAAATGTGCAAAATATAGTTGGTTCAGTATTGCTTCACAACATTTTTAAAATTCTTAAAGATCTTTTCTTGTTTTGCGAAGATACGTTTTAGACTTTGGATTCTACTCATATTAAGCACTTAGTACGGATTTCTGGTTTTGGAGCTGAAACAAATACTGCCTTAAATGATCCCAACACCCACGTCTCGATTGATGGCGCAGCCACTCCCTTAATATTACAACATAATTGGTGGGCCGAAGAAGCTTCCATTAAGGCAAATATTCCAACTACAGGTAAACATTTATATGCTCCTTCATACTACACTGTGGTGCACTAATTTTATAGTGTGTGCGTAACTTAATTACGATGACGATTTTATGACTTAGAAGTTCATTTTTTCAAATATGCTTAACAATTGAATTTTACATTTCTAACACATGTGGGTTGTGTTAACCATGAATAATGTAGGACATATAAATTTCTATGAAAAATCATTTGTGCACTCAAATTAAGTTCCCAGGTTTTTGCAAGTTATAAACCATGCTCGCTTTGCCAGTAGACACTTAGTCTTGCTTGCTAAAACTCCAGGAGGGACTGACTCATTTTTAGGTGTGATATTTGATTTAGTGATAGCTGCTTGCTGATAATTTTCTTGAAAAAAATAATACTTGAAAATTAAGAATATAGTTAAATGTAAAGAAACTAAAGTTTTTCCTTCGAAACTAATGAATCATTAATATCATCTTGAGGTAAACATTCTCTTCCAAGGGCCAATTAGGCCAAATGTTGCTTCTCGAAAATCAAAGGACTTGTGTCATTATGGAAATCTATTCATGATGGTGCTGAGCACATGTTTTGCTTAAAAATGTAAATGGTGCAAGCCAAGCCGCATCAGGTCTGATATATTTCATGAATTGTGGACCAGAGGCCCAGCCTGAACATTTTGAAATATTTACCTTCGGTGTCATAATAACAGAAAGAAATTAGCCAATTTTCTCCTGGTAGCCCTGAATATTTAGTTCCACTAAATACAACTAGACTTAATGGTCCTACCCCTTAGTGGCTACGTCCCTGTTCCAATATGAGCTATTTTGCCATTATGCTGGACATACCTTTTGGCGGGGTTATTGAATAGGGTAAATATAGTTTGTCATCATTGGCCCAAAGTGATGTCTCTCAATAAAAATATTGGCAATACAAAAATATGCCCAAAATTTATGTTTCAATATATTGTAATAGTTTTGTAGGGTGTGTTGAATACGCTTAAACAAATTATTTGTTTAATTCTTCTTAGTTTATTTTACGATAACAACTACGAGATTTGAATGAGTGTTCTTAAACGACTGCCGTTACAAAACTCGAATTTAAATTCAAAAGAATAATTGAAATAAACTTATTTCTTTCATACTTTTCTAATGTTTGTGAAGAAAAAAGAATTTCAATATAATTTTTCTTTGGTAAAAATTAATTCTTCATAGATTAAGTACTGTGGAAAGATTATTTAACATGGCACGTTTTACGTTTTCTGTTCTTGCACTACATGCGGGAATTGTGAAGTATGTACAATAGACTTAATTAGAGTACTATTCAATAAATATTTTTCAAGTTTTTTCAAAATTATTTTCATTTGATGGGATTCATTAAACATTTTCTGATTAGAAAGACGCAATCAATTAACAAAAAAAGAACAGTTTTTTACATTGATTGAATTTACATCAAAATTTGTTAATGTAATAAGATTTTTCTAAACTTGCATTCTTAATAATTTAAAATCTTCTGAATGAATTCGTACACAAAATTTAGAATAAACCAGATTTCGACGTTGAATTCGATTTTTTCATTATAGTTTACATAGCAAATATATTATGGAGATAGTTTTTAGGGTGGACCTTCACAGGGGAATAGCATAAAAACTAGATTTCTAATTGAAACATTACATGAAAATTTGAATTCACATTACCAAAATTGAGCCTAGTTCTAAAAATAAAAGGTATTGTGATAATCATTGCAGAAATTCGTTGTGAAGACTAGTGTTTCAATACTTATGAGAGTTACTACAGGGTTTTCACGTTAGTCCCGTCGATTTTCCGATTTAATATTTTCACACTATCTGTCATTAGTGCGAGCCGATTTCTATCTGATCTCTATGTAAATTCAAATGCATGTGAATTGTTGATTGTTTGAGTCGATTTCTATGTAAACGAGGTCAACAAAATTCAAAACTTTGAATTATTGTTCTAGATACCTGCAACCAAAATGCTACTTCAGTTTGACACTAATTCCCTAGTGACAATGGAATAGAAGACTTAACAACTGCTGAAATAGCAACTGTAATGTCCTTTAATTGTGAAATTTGATAAAGCACCGCCGCCTGTAAGAATTTTGTGAGACTGGAAACTACGATCTCATACTAGGGATCAATCAACCCGATGGTTGTCCAAGGAAAAGAAGAATAAAGTGATAGTTGTTCGAGAATGAGCCATGCGCTTCACAACGCCAAGCCTCTCGAAAATGAGCAGTGTGTCTAGGAAGTGTGAAAGACCTTTCGAAGGAAGACTGTCTTCGACCGTGGAAGTTTACTAGTGTTCAAGAACTCCAAGTGGATGATAGACAAGACATTGAATTATGTCGAACGGTTCTTCAACGGCAGTGGGAAGATTCCAATTTTGTGCAAAGGATATGCTTCAGTGACGAAGCTACCTTCCACATCAACGGATCAGTGAATCGTCACAACTGCTTCGTGTAATCGCACGACAATACTAAAACAATATCGGTCACACCTATGCGATCACCCAGTATCCTTTGCGCGTCAATGATACTTACCAAGTTTGGCATCATCTTTAATATCGCCACAATGAATGGTTAACTTTATAAAGACGTGCTGACCACCCACGTACTGCCTTTTCTTCAACAAAGAAGATACATACATCTGCTATACAGACATCTCATAGTGCACCAGCGCATTTTGGTACGATTATGCGCAACCTCTTAAATGAAAAGTTGTCAGGGAGTGGATCGGACGAGGAGGAAGTATCCAATGACCCCAAGGTCTCCAGACCTATCTGTCAATTACTTTTGGCTGTGGGAGATATTCCAGGCAGGTTATATTCTTCACCGCGTCCTCGCACTCTTACTCAGTTGAGAAATCGTTTAAAGAGCTTGTTGCAGAATATTCCCTTTGAAGTCATGGAAAATTTTTGACATTAAGAATTGTTCGAAATTTAAATCATTGTCGATTTCAACACCTAAATTGCTGATGGATTCACGTTGCTTTATTGTTACATGGTTTATATTAAGTTCAATGATTTTTGTGAGACCTTTGTATGTCTTAGGAGAAAATATTATAAATTGTGTTTTTTTCAATATTTACTTTCAGTTAATTATTTGTGAAATATGTTGTTAGATTTTCAATATCATTTTGCAGGTCTTTATTTGTTTAAAAGCATGTCTATTAGTACTTATAAAACAGGTATCATTTGCATGTTGATAAATTTTACTGTTTTTTACATTTTATCTTTATGTAATTCACGTAGATTGCAAATAGGATGGGACCTAGAAACTGTGCCGCGGTCAGTTATGATATATTTTGATTTTTGCCATTAAGTATAACAACTTGCTGTCGATTTTGAAGGAAGTTCATTATTAAGTTAATAGATTTGTTATCAAAGTTATAATACGTTAAATTATCTTTGAGTATGTCAAAGTTCATTGAGTTAAAAGCTTTGCTTAAATCAACAAGGGCAAAACAACTACATTTATTAAGGGCTAAATTAGATTTTATTTGTTCTGATATTGATAAAATTGCATCTTGCGTGCTATAACCACTACGAAAACCAAATTGTTTTTTGAGAGAATATTTTCAAATTTCAAATAGGCGTTTATTTGATTATTTAATAATTTCTCAAACAGTTTACTAAAAGGATGGCTAATGTAAATAGGTCTTTAATTTTTTTGTTTAGAGGGTCACCTTTTTTAAGTAGAGGACTTATGTCCGATTTTTTGAAAATTTCAGGAAATTCGTTATCAATAATGTATTGGTTAAATGCGAATAACAGATACTCACTAAAGATATGGAAAAAGCATTGATTAAATGCGAATAACAGATACTCACTAAAGATATGGAAAAAGCGCTTAAAAATAAAGATTGGAAGATTATAAGAGGCAGTTGATTTATTTGTGTCTAAAAGTTTTTTATTATGCTTTTTAATTCCCTAACATTTACGAACCTAAAAGAAAATAATGTTTTTTGCTGTGCATTTATTCATATTTTCCATACTTTTATATTTGGGAAATGGAAGTTGCCAAGTTCTTTAAATGTTAACTTTCGGTGGTCTATTACTTTTGTTTTTTTTCTATCGTAATTTCGGTATCAATTTGTAATTTGTTAATGTTAGCTCAAATTCCTCTACTTTTTCCCAGAATTTTATGAATACATCGCCATTTTGCGCTTGTCTTACTTAAGGTATCGAAAACCTTGTTTTGTTTTAAAGCAGATTTTTTATTTCTTAATTGTTTAATTATCTTCTTTGATTTTCCGTAATTATTCCAATTAGTGGTCGTCGGTTCTGTTTTTGCAAAATCAAATAGTTTTCTTGTTATGCTTACTTGTTTAAATATTTCACGATCATCGGCATTGAATAAAGTAAATTTGCGTGACTTTAATCTTACCTTTCGGCATTTGCTTGGTGCCGCTTTATTAATTGCAATGCAAATTTCTTTTGAAATATGATTAATCATACAAGATCTAGATTTTAGTGTATATATGTAATTGTACGATATGTTTTTTCAAATATCCTTCCATTATTTCGTCTGAATAATTTAGATAATCCCTTGTATATGTTATTTTAAAATGATTAGTTGTAGTAGTTATATTATTTATATAGGCGCAAAGAGCATGGTCACTGAATGATTCAAAGATAATCGATTTAAAACATAAGTCTGAATTTGTTATGAATTAGTCAATTAAGTTGTTATTCCGAGTAGGACAGTCAGTATTTACACAGTGAAAATCGTATGTGGCGCAAAATTCATTTAAAGTTTTTGTTTTCAAGTTGTTAAAATAATTTATATTAAAGTCAACAAATACCTTTATAGAATAGTATGGGTAATTTATTTCGGAGATTTCATTTAACTTATAATTTAGATAGTCATTATGATAATTTTTTTGATCAGTTCCTTACGACATTTGTTTTCATAACGATATAATTTCTATCCATAGTGATTCAAATACATCGTAGTTTAATTCATATTCCATTTTACGCAATGGTTTTAAACATTTTGGAACTATTATCATGAGTCTACCTAGTCGGTTTTTTTTAAATGTCAAAATAATGTCGGCCAGGATTAAACAAATTAGGATCAGTGTCATCATTTAACCAAGTTTCAGTAACTAAGTATATTGCGTTGTGACCTATCTTATTTATTAAGTTTAAAAAATCATTTCCTTTTGAATTGAGACTTCTAGCATTGAGATATACGAATTTATAGTTATTGTAGTAATTTCGCAGTTTATTTTCTATTTGTGATTCTTCAAAAATTGGTCCGGGGTTAGGTTCAACATCTCCAGAAAGAATTAATCGAAAGAAATAAAAATATCTATTGAGATGATTGAGAAGAAATACGCTGAATTTAATAAATGTTAAGCATAGGATCTCTTCATTTTCCAATAAGTCGTAGAGCAAAAACTGATAAATTTGTAGATAATAAACTTACTAAATGTAAGTGTCGTTATGTAGTAGTGTTTAGTGGAGATGTGTTGTGAGTTGAGTGGTGTTAAGTGTGAATGCATACAGTATATAGCTACATTGTTTAAACAAAGATATGTTAAGAGATAGAAAGTAAAAAGTACCCGTTTCATTTTGATGGATGTGGAGGACGACATGTAGGTAGCAGGGAACGGCGTTTTGGTGAAGATACTGTTTGAGCATAGGAGATGTATGAATTGCGAATAGATTGATGAGAAATTCGGCGTATGGAAAGAGAGCCTTTGAGTATTTGAGTAATGCAGAAAACTTAAGAGCAAGTCAGATGGCTTCCGTCGTGCTTGACTAGAAAATCAGAGTCTACAATTCGAGGTGAGAGAAGAAATCTATTAAAGACTGGAATAACTGAGATGTTCCTGGCAGATAGACTCTCAATGGTTTCATTGAATTCTTTGATGATGAAGTTTCTTCTAAGATTAGAATCA
Organism: Hofstenia miamia; assembly: GCA_900660155.1. Classification (NCBI taxonomy): domain Eukaryota; kingdom Metazoa; phylum Xenacoelomorpha; order Acoela; family Hofsteniidae; genus Hofstenia; species Hofstenia miamia. Next base: position 561,658 of record CABFPE010000490.1, read on the forward strand.
TGAGAGACGGGTGTGATCTCCAAGAAGTGAATAGAATCGGGCGTAAATTTAGTGTGGATTTGATGAATAAGCATTTTTAGTTTGGCTTCGAAGATTTGAGCATTTGTAGTGTTGAGAGCATCGATGAGACCAGTGTTGATGACGACGGACTTTATATGAGTTGTTGGGTAGAGGGCAATCTTGCGTGTGCGTTGCTTGGTGTCATGTCCAGAATATGAGTGCACAGTGGTTACTTGATTAGCGAGATCATGATAGCGAACGTTTCTAAGAATACTAGCTCCAATGATAAGAGTGGTAGTTCCAGGTTTGATTGACTTTACAGATAGACGAGGTTTGAAGTCATTCTGCTTCAAGTACTTAGGAGTAATAGAGAAGGACAGAACAGATCATGAGGAAATGAAGATTAGGGTAAGAAAATAATACAAGAGGAGGGTAAGGAAGGTACTACAGAAGTCAGCATTGAATGGGCAGAATTGTATAAAAGCAATTAAGATGTTAATAGGTTGTACATCGCAAGGCATAGGGGAAATGACTGCTAAGTGTGGAAGAAACTGTAGAAGCAGAAGCACTAGGGCTAAAGGAATGCGTAGAAGCGTAACCTAGAGGGTCACTACTGGAGGTCACTAAGAAGTTAAGGAAGATAAAAACAGAGAGTGAAGGAAAGACAGCATACCAGAGTAGGATGGAACTAGAGAAACAAACAAGGTATAGGCAGAGGCAAATGCATGGAGAATACTGGAGGAATACAGAAAAGTGTGACTGAGAAGTAAGCAACAAGTGGTTAAAGAAGGCAGGACTGAAAATAGAAACAGAAACACTGACAATGGCAGCACAGGAGCAAGCAATAAGAACAAACTAAGTGAAGAAGCATATAAATAGAAGAATGGAAGTGAGTGATAACTGTAGGCTATGTAAGAAAGAATGTGAGACAGTAAATCATCTGATAGCAGGGTGTGAAAAGTTGGTGCAGAATGAGTATAAGCTCTGGCATGACAAGGTGGGATGATTGGTACATTGGACCTTGAGCAGGCAGCATGGGCTAGAAGCAGGAGACAAATGGTATGAGCACAAGCCACAGGGAGTCATAGAGAATGATATTCTTAAGATACTGTGGGCCTTCAACATACAGACAAGCAAGTTGATAGAAGCGCTGAGACCAGCATAGTAGTGGTAGACAAAACGAAAAGATTGGGAACAGTGATAGACATAGCAATACCAAAGGACAGAAATGTAGAAAGCAAGGAGAAAGAGAAGATAGACAAGTAAAGGGAGTTGGCAGAGGAAATAGAAAGGCTGTGGAAGTTGAAGTAGTCCCGGTGGTAGTAGTAGGAGCACTAGGAGCAGTAAGTAAGAAGCATAAGAGATACTTGGAGGAATTGGGAGTACCAAAGTGGGGAAGGCAGCATTGTTAGGAACAGCTAGTCCTGAGGAATGCTCTCAGACTCCCTGGGAACTGGTGAGTTCCCCGAGCTGAGAGGGATACCAGCATGAAGCTGTGAGAAGAATAATAATAATAAT
>CABFPE010000490.1:563726-586684 GCA_900660155.1 Hofstenia miamia
CAGGTCAGGTCAGAAAGTTGAAGCTGGATGAGAATAAGGGAAAAGAAGAGCTGAACAGACGAAGCAAAAAGAAAATGAAATGGCAGATGTAGTAGCAGAAGTAGTGGTAGAAACAGCAGAAACCGCAGCTGTTGAAACAGAGGCAGCAATCAAGGAAAGGATGAAGAAAGAAATAAAAGACAGAACTAGGTTGCCAGTACCAAGAGGCATTAAGAGAAGCAAGTTAGCAGTAGAAACAGCAAAGGTTAACAAAGTATTAGAAAAGATAGAAGCTAAGAGTGTAACAGAGATAAACAGGTTAGTGTATGCAGGCGCATGGGAGGTGCTGAAAAATGTAGGCATGGACATGAAGAAGAAAAGACGACAAGCAGATAAGAGAGACAGATACCAGCATGAAGCTGTGAGAAGAAATTAAATAATAATAATAATAATAATAATAATAATAATAATAATAATAATAATAATAATAATAATTTTAGATCCGCTGGATATTTTGGACTTTTCATAGCGCCTCTGAATATCATTTTTTGAACTATGATGATGTCGCTGAATACATGAACTATTATAGCGCTGCTAAATATTTGTCCTAAAAAAAGGCACCGCTAAATACAAAATTGTTATTAACAAGCATTTTTAAGAAATGCTTGAAAAACAATAAATTTAATAAACAATAACATTGATAATATGCAATAAAAAATATGACTAAAAAGTTATCGCAGATAATGCATAATTGAGCTTATTTTGGAATATATTCTATAAACGAATTCCCTATCAGCTTTATATCCATTTCGAAGAAGAATTTGCCGGATATCTTTTCGTGGAATAGTTTTATTGATATCTTAAACAGCAAAATGCCCTTTTTTTCAGATAAATTTAAAGTATAGGTTGAAGTGCGAAATGTTGTTAAAACCCGTACAAAATTTTCTCGCTTTCTCTCATTTACTGGTTTTTTGCACTGAGCTCACCACACACACATTTATTCTATATATATTTTATTATTATTTTGTAAATACATGTATTTGTAGTTTGTAACTTTTTTACTGTCATTTATTTACTGCAATAAATTTGCTTTGACTGTTAAGTGATTTGACAGGAGTTATATTTTTCTTTGGTTTCTTGGTAGTAGGCATATTAGCTTATCACTAGTGTCATGTTCTGAAGACTTGAACTGACATTAATTTGTTTGGTTTGCTTCTTTCTAGCAATGAACTTAGGTTTCTTAAATTTCCCAATCATCTCAAATCTTAAGCAGGTTGGCTCATTTTCTTTATCCGACTCTCTAGAGTAATTCATTCCTATGTCAATGTCAGATTCATTATCATCATTGACATTACTTTGTGTGGGTAATTCTCCAAAAAGTTTTTTCGTTGCTAACGGATGATGCTTTTAGTAATTGCTCTTTATAGCATAGCATAAGTTTACAAAAATGCAATATTGCTTCGTTAAAAAACACAAGGCCAACTTTATCAAGACAAGAGGCAGTAATGGGGGTGAAAGTGATCGGTCGAAAAGCTTAGGATTTGTCAGACTTGCTTTGTTAGTCTTCGGTATAGGTGCTATGAGAGTCCATGCTTCCAAACCGAGGGATATGTTAACTCTCTGAAACTCCTTGTAAATATATGTGAATAGGGAATAGATAATTCCTTTGAACATTGTTTCAAAACCCATGGCCTAACAATGCCCAGTCCTTTTGAGGTAACCGATTTGACTTTCCCAAGAATTGTCTCATTTCCATTTCATCAACGCTAAAGAGGTATTCCTTCATCCAAATGGCAATCTTCGTTGACAAGTAGAAAGGACGTGTTAAGCATAGTACTTTCATCATAGAATAGGGGCTCATGTAATGCCTTCTTTTTCTTCGTCATATTGGAATAAATGGTGAAAAGCTCATCTTTAGTCATGTTTCGTACACTGTCTTTACGGAATTCATTAACTACCCTATTAATACGCCTTTGTATTGAGTTTCTGGTCATTTTATCATTGTTCCTCATTGCCATCTTCTGTCTTTCACAGAAGTCCTTTACCTTAACTTTTTTCGAAGGTATGTTATCATTCACAAGAAAATTAATATATTCTTCGGTCGTAATGATAGTATCATCTAATGATTCCGAAATAAAAATATCCCAGTCTGTCGTCTCCATTTTATATCGAAGCTTAGTAATATTTTCACTTGATAGATCTTGTGTAATTCTGTATTTCATTCTTTTCTTGGACTTACATGTATACTTGGTTTCAGATTTATTTCCATGTGGAATGAAGTATTCTGTGCTGGTGTTAGGTCTTATACATATTTCCGTCAGAAACATAAGCAAGATCAAGCTGTCCTTCAGAGGGAAAACCGTAGATATTGTGACGAGATTAATTAATGTTTATTTTGTGTCTTTTGAGATTCCTAATTGCAATTACATAAGAGTGGTGGTGGTACGTGATTATGAAACTAAGATTGGTAAAATACATTCTTTGCTCTTTAGCTCGACTCTGAGGACGAATGTACCATGCTGGCCTCTCGATTAGCATAATTACATAAAACATCTATAAATAGCAACAACATTATATTAAATGGAAAAAGCAACTGTTTTAACACATAACATATAATATAATGTAATTGGATAGGCTAAATATTGTCAGTATAATACAAATATGCTTTAAGGCGTGCTGGCATTGACTCAATCAAAGTATGGCAATAATCACTTAAGACTTCCCAGGTAACTGGGCTTGAATAAATGTGGATGACGCAGTAGGATCAATGGTAACTATCCTTTTTATTAAATTATCTGTTCTAACAGAAGTGACACGCGGGCGAGATGGCCTTTTTCGTGCTGCCTAACTGCCCGTAGCTGCCAATCTTGCTAATGATCATTTCACAACAGACTTTGACTCACTCAGGCGTTGCCTATAACATTTTGAGTATATCCTTTGCGACGAAGAATTTCCATCTGAACAACTTTACTTTGTGAAATGTCCTTATTTCTGCCCATTTTGATAACAAACTTACAGTATTAAAATTCAATTATAAAGGCAGTGTGGAATAGATTTTACATTTATAACATTTCTATCACGTCAACTCAGTCAAATTTGACTGGTTGATTAATAATTATCACGCGATGAAGACGTGTGAATTAGGTAATATCATGTGGTTGCTATTTATACATGTTTTATGTAATTATACTAATCGAGAGGCCAGCATGGTATATGTTTATTAGGATGATTGATGAGTATTTCGATAGAAAATAACTCGGCCTACAATTCACAACCAAAAATTCAGCATCTGGATTAGATGTTTGAGACACCAATTTCGGGTGATTCTTGCACCATCTCTTGGATACGTAAGTGATAAGTCCACCACCGTCAAACTCTTTAAAATTATCAAGATTGCGGTCTCTTCGATACATATGGAAATCATCAATTTCTAACAAACTATCAGGGATATTGTTCTGAAGTTTAATCTCTTGAATCGCTAGTACACATAAACCCGGCCAGATTTTAACATATTTCCTTAGAAAGTCAATTTTTGTGAGCACACCATTGATATTGTTAGAAATCACAAAAGGAAAGGAAAACATATCCGGGCACATTTCTTCCAATGAAATATTTCCATTTATTTCCGATATTCATTGCAGATCATTTGTTTCTACCAATTTGCCATCCATATATAGTTTCAGGTTCTCAAATGCAATTCTCTTTCGATCGACTTTGTCTTCATGAATAAGTTGGTACCTTTTCCTTAGTAGTGATTTCTCCACTTCTCTATCTTTAATACTCAACTCCGCTTTAATGTAGACTTTGAATTCGTTAAATGATTTCAATGTATGTGATTTCGATAGGATACATCGTTTGGCTCAAATTGTACTCACATTGACAATTCCGGTCTTTCCCGACCTTTTAAGAATTTCCCTATTCTGAACATTTCAGTTATATTAATATTAGGTTCGCCAAGAAAGTCAAACACCCTTGACACCTTTTCTTTATCTTGTATTAACCTGTTTCCAGAGTGAGGTTCAGGCACTTCTGAAATAACTAGGCGCGTTATGTAATTATCAGGCATCAACTTACGGTTAGGTAGGTCTTTTGCTTTACGAAGCTCATCCATTCTGTCTGTCTGTCATCCAGTTTCTTCATCTGATCCATTGTATCTTTGTATGTTGAATCTAATTTGTCAAGTCGTCCAGAAATTTTGGTTTCACGATTCCTTTCTTTGAATATTTCTTTCTTCCCTGTGTCAACGCATTTGGTACAAAATGTAATAAAATGCCTATGGTATTGTATTAGGGCATCCACACATCCAACTGAAAATCTTTTTGACTTCTTTGTTAAATGCATTTCCATATTGCAATGTATACATGTGAATTTCAATGTATTATCTTCGATATCTTTTAGACCCGTTTTGCACGCTGAGTTTACTCTTGAGATTGCCATTTCGCTAGCAAAACAAATCATGCTCTAGAGTAGCATCATCAACTTTATCTAAAGATGCCATATTTCTAAGATTATTAGCGAATTTTTCAATCGCGTATTTTCCCAATTTAGAGCAAGTAAAAATATTATATCTTTGACTAAGATTTTTTTAATACATCTTGCTAATTACTGGGATCTCTTACTCGTTGGATGATTAAGCGAGAGAATATATCAGCGAAGAGGAAAGACAGCAGGGATTCCTTGCAGCGCAAGGGTCAATTCTAAAAAATAAATATCTAATTGTTTTAAGTTTTTTGGATCTACATGTAATTGAGTTGTTTCAAAAAAACTGAACATCCAGCAACTATTATAAACTCAGTTATTACGATTTTTAACAATGTGCTAAGTATTTCTAAAAAAATAATTATGAGCTTCTAATATTAATATCTGCTTTTTGTAAAGTTGTCATTCGAAAACTAAAGACTGTTCATGTTTAATAAACAAAACTGAATATATTATTTTGAATCGACCATTTGTTTTGTCGGAATATTGTAAAGAAGATTTTAATGAAAAACTGAATTTTGTAAGTCATGATTCTGAAAGTGAAAATTTGATCATTATTTTCTTCTGTATGAACTTTATTTTACAAGGCTCCCGCTCTATTATACCCTTTATTTAGAAAAACTTTTAAAAAAATTTAGATGTCTTTGAGAACTTTTTTTTGTGGCATGCTATTTTTCTGTTACTTTAAAGATAAACTGTATCAATTGCGTATTCAAATTTGAACATGCAAAATGGCTGCTTTTTATGAATTAGTGTAATATATATTTTTAGGTATACGCGCAAATTTTTTCATGAATCATCTTTTAAAGAATGAACAGGAACGAATAAAGGATGAAGGCTTGTTCAGTGTGCCTTNGCTCTTGTAAGAATTCATTTGTTAGCACCAACGATGTTGCAGAAGCTGCTGCTGTGTGCCTCATTGAAGGACCTGAAAAGCATGGTAATAAATGTTATGATATTACCGGGCCCCAAACGCACTCTATGTATGACGTCGCTGCTGTTTTGAGCAAGGTAATGAAGAAAACTATTACATATGAGCCTCAAGACATGGTTCAGTTCAAAAAAGACTTTGGTACTAATCGAGCAGAGGTTTTTGTTTATCTTACAAATGGTTTTTTCACTCGATGTTCTCCAGACTTTTATAATCTCACTGGCAGAAGACCTACAACATATGAAGAGTATCTCACCACTAAAGGGCAGGCTGGAGAAACTGGACTTGAGGAATTATTCCAAGCAGGCATCTTTAAAAAGGGAGAAGATAAGTTCGCAAATCTTGCTGATGTGAAACGCGATTAGGCAATTTGAATTCAATAAATATTTTTTTACATTATGCTGCTCGTTGCATTTTCTTTTTGCTAGAATTATTGCAAATTCATTTGATCAATTTATCAATTTAGAAAAAATTTACTTAATATATCGCAATTTTTGCTTGACCTATGTAGAGCACTTAGTTCAATGGACTAGGAAATATCAACTTGATTAGAACATTTTTTTCCAGTTGAAATATTTCAATATAGTAATTTTTATTTTTGACCGAATTTGTTTTTTCAAATGATGCAAAAAATTATTTCCTGTAAACATAAAGAATGCTTTAGACCCAGTATTTAGTTTATCGCAATGGTTCTGCACAACCATTAGTCGTTGCAATATCGAATAAGTGAGGCGGTTCCAGGGACGGATATGCGCCGGGTAATGCCTGGATTAGGCCAAGGCATTCTTCTAAATTTAAGCTTAAAATCTTCAATTTCAGTGTGTAGATTTTATTCGAAATTTCTAAAAGCAAATTTTGGTGTAGGAAACCGAAAAATTGGAGAAACTGTTTTTGACAATTATAAAAATGGGCCAAATTGACAATCATTCAAATGGTGCGCACATTGAACAATTATTATAAATTCCTTTAAATGCTTATCACATTTCATTTTAGTTCTGCTCATATTTATTCTTTATACATTTTGCTATTGTTTTACTTTCTAGAGCATTCGTGGGACACGTGGTAGATTCATTTGTTATTTTTTATATGGAAGATTAAAGTCATTGGAGATTGGTTCTTGATTTTCATTGGTGTTTTTTTTATATTAGATATAGAATTGCAAAGTTTATGCAGTGTGCTCGTGCTCGCAAGAACCGACTATTCGCGATGAAAAGCATTGTTTGTAATTATTTCATTGATTTTGACAAAAGTTACAAAGAAATTATTAGTGTTAGAATTTTGATGCATTCCTATTTTAAACCAAAATCACTGAATGTTTTTTTAGCATTGCTTAATCTATGTTACATATACATGTATTTGTTTTAACTCCCGTTTGGCTAATAGGCTCCTTTGGTGCCTCCACATAATTTGTTAGCAAAATTGTACGTAAAGTATGCCGCTGATATTGTTTATAATTCTTGAATTTGCCTATCTATGTCCTTTGGTAGGTAGCTGAAACAAAGTTCAGTTGCGCATTTGGTGAAAAGTGCAGTTGGCTGATGAATTCCTTTGCGGACCTTACAACTTTATACAGCATTGTGGAGTTTTTTGTGTATCAGTTTTGGAGTATCCGCAACGCGCACATGTTCAATGAAATGGCACATTGTTAGTTAATTGCATTGATAATTCATCCATTTATATAGATGCGAACGATGACAACATTAACCCTTTTCCTACCAATGTACCTTAAATGGAACATGATCTTTAGAAGGCCTCAAAAGTAAAGAGTTTCGTTTTATTCAAATTTAAGTGATTGATATGCTCTAAGTAGTTCTTCTTTAATGCCTAGCAATTCATTACTGTTTCAAAGTGGAATTGTTTACATAAGCATAGATAAATATAAAATTACAAAAAGTTGTGATAACAGGGTGAGAAATTTCAAAAGGAGATTCGAGTGTTTTGCAAAGGTTTGAGTTTTTATTGTGTAAGTGTATTTTGTAGATGACAACCAAAAGTATGTATATATGTGAGTTTATTGCTAAAACTTTGTACGTTGTTTGTTTATTCAAGTTGAACTTTTGATGTTCTATTTATGAAACATTAGAGGGTTTTCATGCAATGTTATTTTTATACGCTGAATATTATTGCAGGCGATAAGCTTACTGTTTGGTTAGTTGTAGAATCTATGGTTACCCCTTCATTATCTGCACAAAGTAAAAACTTTATTACTATTACCATATAGAAGCTAAAGGACAGTCCACTACGTCACACTAAGTGAAATGTCTGAGGAAAAAAATGTTTGGCTTAGTCGTAGGTTGCAAAACTTGCAATAAATGTGATCAAGCCGTCATAATGCAGATGAATTTGCAGCTGACAGAGCGTTCTGTATGACTTCTGATCTAAATGAGTCATTAGTCCACCACACTGACGTTATGAAAAAAGATGTCTCATTTAGAATTTTGGTGATATATTGTGATGTACGTGCTGAAATTGAAGAAGCCCTGTGGAAAACCATCTTCAAACAATCGTATAAGAGGTCTGTTTTGATGGTGTCAACCACATTTCTGCCTCTATTTCAAATGTAAAGTTTGCAAACAAATACAAAAACTCTTTCAACAAAATTTGATGTCTGACCTTACACAGAAAGAGGCAAAACGTGCTTCAAACAGTTTAACCAGCGATGATGTGGTTAGCGTTAGGAACGCCAATACGAAAAAAACTTTTATTTTCACCTTTAGTGCATGATTCAAGTGTATTGTTTTGTTTTCATTGGTCAGTAAAATTTAAAAACATATTTGAAAGCCTCCAATGTTCAACAAATGGAACATGATATAAGTTCTACATATGTCATATATAAAAATATAGATGTCATTAATGTCAGGTAACCTAAAATGATTACTTCTGAAAAAAGATTTAAATTTTTGTCACTAATTCTTCTCTCTGTAGGATAAAGGTTAATTATGCCAATAGTAAGGAAGAGTTTGTCATTGTTAAAGTTTATATGATGACATCCGGGCATTCAGTCTCTTGGGGATGATTTTATACTTATATTGTGAAATTACGTTCAAGGGTAAAAATCACCAGCCATCCAAGGTACAACTAGATCCGTAAACGCTATTAGATAGCAGCCTGGCATTTTGCTACATCATCTGACGTCCTCCTTAATCTGAAATGGGATTGGCAACAATTATCCGTTCGAATGTGGTAAGCTGATAGTTTCTTTTTGATTGCCAGCCTGATATTCGCATGCCATATGACAATATATTTTGTGCCAATCATGCACCACCTTCATGAAATACGACATTTCCCGCAATCAGTTCAAAGAATTTCGTTCGCCCTATTAGCATTGATAATATACATGCAAGCTTCATCAGACGAAAAAAAGACAAACAGGCTCACAAGAGAATATCGGGACTAGTTGATGCGAAACTCAAAAGGTCATACATTGCTAGTGAGAGAATGAGCATCTATGAGAACCACAAAGTGCCAATATCTTGCACTTATAATTGGTTTGTTTCATTTTAGTTTAATACTTTATTCATTGTTCATTTGTTTTGAGGGCCATCATGTTCTCTCCGTTCGGCGTTTTCTAAATTAGTGTATAAAGTGTTCACGCAGCTAATGATAATATATAATCTGGTTGGCATACTCACTTCCAACAGATTTTCATTCAAAGTATCATAAGAATATTAGATGAATGCGCTGAATTTTCGAACAATTTTGCTTCTGTATAATGTCTTCCATGATGATGAAATTTTCAAAAATTGTCGTTCAATGAATTTATTGTACGATCTGCCGTTTTCATGAATATCTGCTGCAATGAGCCATAATCCCCAACATACGAATTAACAATTTCAAATCAGAAGCATTTCATAGTCCTGGGAAATTATTCTCAATCATTTTTTCAAATTCTATGAAATCCAAAGACTAAGACGATTTTCAGGAACTGCAGCAATGATAACCAAATTCTTAATGTCATTAGTTTTGTCCGTAGAATAGATTAAACCTAGGCTGCCGTAAAGTAAAGTAAGGTAAAGCAATTGTTTAACGGACATAATTAAATAATACCAAATGTATTAGGAAAAATGCAACTTACAAATATTAGAATATACTTTGATTTAGTTATGATATGCATGCGAGTGCCATTGTTTAACTTAAAATTAATTAATTACATAATATTAATGTGATATATACTAAGACTGTAATCATTTGGTTACTTGGAAGATTTCGATATTAAGAATAACATTGGTTTAATAAAAGAGAAGATCCTCCCCAGTTTTAAATTCAAAGCAAATCTATTTGAAATAACAGGTATTTATCATTAGCTACAATCACAATCATAGACTACTACATTTAGTAGTCTATGCTACATTCAATCACACAATTCCACTATTAGACAATGTTTTTATTGTCAACAGCATGGAACTTTGTTTACCTAAATGCATGACTTACAGCAACACAGAAAAACCAGTTGTAAGTAATTCTTTGTAAATATTGATTTCATTTATATTCTCTTTGTCTAATAAATTTTGAACGATTATCAAATTGAATCAATGTTTTTTATATTACTTTACTTTATTTTACGGAAGACCCTGTACACTGCCGTAAAGTAAAAATATTTTAATTTACTATACTTACCGCTAGTGCACGACCAAACTAAGAGTGTTCTTTTGAAGAGACCACCGCCCCATCAATGCCAATTTTATGCACCAATGATAATCATTTTCAATTTGATAGCGAAAAGCTGTTTATCAAAATTTTCAAACAACTCTTAAAGCAAGCAAAAAAATTGTTGACAGATGATTATTAACCTATAGCAAAAAAACTTCATCCTATTGTAGTGACGAGCATCATATAGAATACATTTAAAGTCAGGTAAAATGCTGAAGGCATAAAAAAGAAAATTTAAATAGCTCAAATGTTGAGTTTCTTGAAGTAAATGTTTTATTTCACTAGAAATCCTCAATGTATCTAATTTAGGTTTGCCATGTTTAGCTTATGAGTAAAAATCCACAGATTCTACTAAACAATAAATCACAAAGTTGCCACATGTGAGCAAATGTAAATATTGCTTAAAATTTCATATTCTAATCTATAAAGCAGAAATATATCATTACTATAATAGAAAACCTTTGGATCACAATAGAAACAGATTAAATCTCATGAAAGTATTGGATTATTGAAATCTTTGAGAATTGTCAAGGTTTCAAATTTTATATAATTCTACCTTTATTTGGATTTTAGAGAACTCGGAAGAGAAATCTGTTATGAAGTTAAAAAAGAAACGCATCATTTATTTAACATGTTTCGGCACGCCGCTGCCATTTTCAAAAAGTTTCCCACTATAAAATTTTACAAAATATTCATCAAATTACATTTTTTCATATTTTCGGTAAATTTAGTATGTATTTATATTCATCTTTTTTGTTTAAGCTTGGTTCCTTTAATTCTATATAAATTGATTCAATGATGCTTAGTTGAAAATTATCAAATTTTATATGTAAATTTCATATCACAGTTCTTTAAATGATCAGATGGTCGATTGAATTTTGTGTTCTTTAATTCTTAATTGTAAATTTCTTAAAGTCTTTCCAATGTATTATACACCACAGTTGCAAGTTTTTTCATATAAAACTTTGGAAAGTTTTCAATCTTGGTTTTTGTTTTTAGTCCTATTAGATGTCTTAGTTTACTGGTCTTTAGTATAAAGCCTATCTTTAGAAATGATGGTGTGATTCTTTTCAGTTATTTCTGTAATTTAATGGATTGTATGCCTCGAAATTCAATATTAAAGATGTAATTGTATAAATAATCACTTTTTGTTTTTAGTTTCTTGACTTTGTAGTAGGTCTTCTAGTTTTTCTTTTATAATTCTATCGACTATATATGTTGGATATTCATTACGTTTTAATATATCTTTGATCTTTATGATTCATTTATGAATTTCTTCGGAATTATGATCAATCATGAAATGTCGATGTATCAGACCTTTGATCAAAAATTTTTTGTATGCAAAAGGTACGTTTGAATGGTAGTTAATTACTAAATTTGTATCCGTTGGCTTGTTGTTGTATGATGACATAAATTTGTTCTTTATTCTATTAATAGATTTTGATTTGCAATATTCCATCGCATGAAAATGTTTAATTTTTTCTTATTTTTTATTCAGTTTTCAGCTCTAATATGTCTTTTGATTTGGTGAAGTGCTCTCGTCAGAGTACTATAAGGAGAAGAATAAAATACTTAACCTTTAGCTCAACTAATACAAAGTAGGTGATGAAAGAGAAAAAGGCAACAACGCTAATAGAGATGCAATTAATGTTTTAGCATTGAAATGGAATCTGCATCAAGCAACGAATGGAATTGTGTCACAAAGAATTCACTGTTGCAAACAAAACAGATAACATCAAAGAATGAAATTTGTATAGTTGAATATATGCATAAATTTACTTATGCACTTTGTGGACTATATATATGAAACAAATTAATAAAGATGGTTCAAATTTTTATGAAAAACTCAAATAAGTAAATTTTATTTTATAGCATGTCCCCCAAGTATCATTCAATCAAATTGACATTTCGAGTAGAGAATTCAGATCAAGTGACTTACGACGCTGTGCAATTGATTTTCAAGCTGTTTGGTAGTTGATAATAAAATATTAGGCCGTGTCAAATAAAATTGGCAATTTTGACCCAACTATTTGTAACGCTATAAATAAAAGAAAACCTTGATGGAAGATGTTCAGGTTATTATCGAACGAGAAGGCGATTAGTTCTTTATTGCATGTGTTATAAATTGTGCTATTATTGTCTGGTAGAAAAACGAAATTATTTTGACACAACTCATATATTTTTGACTGCGAGATTTAAATCCTTAAATCATAAGATTCTCAAGCAGGTGCTATATTTTCTAATATTTTCTCCGTTTGTTAATCCGCCTTGAGATTCGCAATTAAAGCTGTAACAGAACTATTTTAGCATAACTCATTGTTACTTTCTTGTATTCCCATTTAATTCAAACAGTTAATAGTGAATTTCTGTACAATTTTTCTATTTATTGTAGAAAGAATTTTAATAGTAATTAAATAAAAATATATAATAAATCTCTATTTGAAATTAATGCTTGAAAGGCCATTTTGCTGTGTCCAAATTTTTAACTAGATTGTGAGCTACTACCCAGGTATGTTAAATGACACACATATATATATATAATATAAAGGAGAGAAACATAGTTGGAATTTGTGTATTTTTAACTAACGATTAAAATGTTGCTTAGCTATTTTAAAATAATGGCTGTTCAACACAGAGGTGAACATTGTTCGGGCAGGCAAGTCTTTGGCCGAAATATTGGTAGAGATGAGCCTAAACATTTGCCGAAATTAAAAAATACCGACTACTATTGGATTGACTTTATATTAAATGTGCCAATCCGGGCTTGGCCCTAAATTTTCTGCTATGTCCATTTTTTGTTCAACATCTGTTGTTCTATCTTAGCCAGATGGCTTCAATCAAGGCATATGATGCCGTTGTTAACTCTAATTTTATATATTTTCTTATCGAATTAAATATTGTTACTGACGTTTTTCTAATACATATTTCAATCGATTTATTAATCCGATACCGTTGCAAATTCCGGTTCAATTAAATTTATTTTTTGAGCAATCTACATTCAATTTGGAAAATCATTGGAAAATGTGCACTATCATATTAGCATTAAGTTATTATTAACGCTTAATAATAAATTATTTCTACACGTAGCCAATAATCAGCACATTGCCTTCATATGCAAAGTACTTCAATGACTCAAGATGAAATGATTGTGATATTTATTATGATTCTTTGTTTTTAAGGAATTTTAGTTTAAATAGAAACATAATCAGCAATAAATTTTGCTAATAATTAGCATAAGTTAAGAAAAGAAAATTACCGCACTAAATTTTTTAATAAAATTTGATGAAATTGATTTTATGAATTTAACGAAAACATTTTGAATATATAATTTTCTATTTTATTTAATGTTGGTTTTAAAGTTAATATATAAGACGATTCAGCTGCTTTGTGTAAGTTGATCTTTCGCCTTGCATAATATTTTTAATTGAATTGATGACACAGATCTCTTATTCAATATTTCTTTTGAAGTTCTATGCGCTTGAATTTTTCTACATAATTGCCTTGAATTTATTCCAACATAATTGTCGCCATAGGCACATGTAATATTGTAAACAACGTTTGACAAACCTTCAAAATTATTAGGTGTTTTTAAATTGAGAATAGCTCTTTATGTCGTTGATATCATTCTCACATTTTCTTTTATAGATTTAATGTTTTTAAGATTTCTTATTAGGCAGCTTGTATGGAATCCTCTGTATCTTAGTTTGAATGTATGCATAAATAACTTCTTGTTGTTTAAATTGCTATTGTTTTCAATTATCTTATTTATTGTCGCTTTAATATGGTGATCTATGAACTAAATTGGGTATTTATTTTTTCTTAACACGGTCTTAAGTGATAAAATTTCTTGTTGAATTTCTTCATAACTTGAAAAAATATCAAAGATTTTATGGATTTCACCGCGGATGAATGATCATTTATAGTTTATTGGAGATATTGCTTTGAAGTTCAAGACAAGATTTGTGTCTGTTGGTATTTTAAAAATCTTTGGAATAAAGTTTCCAGTTTTCGAATTATATTGACATTTAGAAAATGAAATGAGTTGCTCGATTCCTCTTCCATTGTAGATTGAACTTTGTCATCTAAACTGTTAAATTTCTTTAGTATATTTTCTGCTTTTTTGTAAACAAAATTGAGAATATATTATATTTTGTATGTTATTATTCTCATTTTTATGCATTTAATGTTTTTAAGATTTCTTATTAAGAACTTGTATAATTTCCTATATATTCTAATTTGAATGTATGTATGAATGACTTCGTAATGTGTCAATTGCTATTCTTTTCAATTATCATATTTGTCATGCTTTTTGAACANGATTCAATGATGCTTAGTTGAAAATTATCAAATTTTATATGTAAATTTCATATCACAGTTCTTTAAATGATCAGATGGTCGATTGAATTTTGTGTTCTTTAATTCTTAATTGTAAATTTCTTAAAGTCTTTCCAATGTATTATACACCACAGTTGCAAGTTTTTTCATATAAAACTTTGGAAAGTTTTCAATCTTGGTTTTTGTTTTTAGTCCTATTAGATGTCTTAGTTTACTGGTCTTTAGTATAAAGCCTATCTTTAGAAATGATGGTGTGATTCTTTTCAGTTATTTCTGTAATTTAATGGATTGTATGCCTCGAAATTCAATATTAAAGATGTAATTGTATAAATAATCACTTTTTGTTTTTAGTTTCTTGACTTTGTAGTAGGTCTTCTAGTTTTTCTTTTATAATTCTATCGACTATATATGTTGGATATTCATTACGTTTTAATANTATAATTTCCTATATATTCTAATTTGAATGTATGTATGAATGACTTCGTAATGTGTCAATTGCTATTCTTTTCAATTATCATATTTGTCATGCTTTTTGAACAGCGAAATTCTATTGTATCCATTGCACAAATGCAATACAATCGCGCAATAAAAAAAACTACCTTTATAATTTCTTAAAATGGAAAAGAGAGCTGCACTTTTATAATTAAAATTATTAAATCAGTAACATAAAGTTCCATAAAAATCAGAATTATAGAGCTTAGAAAAAAATCCTATGTGAGTTTTAGATGCAATGAAAGAAAATTTTTTTTTCAGAAATTGTATAGAAAATAAATATCAATGCTCAAATGACGGATTAAATTTAAATTTCAAATTTTTACGTTTCCCCAAACCTTTCTCAAATATTTATAGAGAATATTAT
This sequence comes from Hofstenia miamia, assembly GCA_900660155.1. Taxonomy (NCBI): domain Eukaryota; kingdom Metazoa; phylum Xenacoelomorpha; order Acoela; family Hofsteniidae; genus Hofstenia; species Hofstenia miamia. The sequence goes on from CABFPE010000490.1 coordinate 578,960, forward strand.
TATATTTTGACCGGCTTTCTAAGGTTGCTATTGTCATGATCTGCAGATCCGTGGAACTGTTACTAACTTAAACCTTAATAATCTTTCAAGTTCTTATACGTTTTTTAAAAGTGTCACTACAACTTGAAAATGATTAGCTTGGTTACTTAAAAAATAACATTGGAAAGCTTCCCCATCGAAATAACATGAAATTGATGAAGATTGGCCATTAAATATTAATTTGCTTAATAATTTAAGCTTAGTAATTTTAAACATTTAAAATGTCATGCAATGCATTAATGGAATACAGTATTAATTTTTGGCTTTGAAAACAAAGTTAATAAATGATATACTCCAATGCAACTCCTTAAAGAACTAAAATTATAATTTTTAATTGTAGTGACAATTTTAAAAATTCTTGTAAGAACTTAAAAATACTTGAAAGACCTTTAAAGCTTAAGTGGCATGAGATGTACATCTAAGCCGACCTAATATAAAAATAAGTGCTTTGTAAATTCCCATTCTATCAATTGAAAATAGTTAATAATTAAATTGTATTGAAAAAGTTTTCGCTTTGCTTAGACAAATCATAGATGCGTCTTCTTAATTTTACTAAATTTTACAAACTTAACAGATTTTTAATCAATTTGTGTTTCAACTGCTGGTAAAAGGCTAAATTTATATTAATAAAAACGATTATACTTGGAAATTTCAATACAAATGAATGATAAACATTTAATATGTGTATTTTAGTGGCGAATCTGTGTGCAGTACTCTCTTAGTGATGCCTAATTTTGTTTTTAATATAATGATAATGCTAATATAATTTTCAATGATATGCAATAATTGTCTATTTCAAAGAATATAAAGCATTATAATAGAATAATTAATTTTTTAAACCCTATTTCTACTAGTGTTACTTTTAAGCAACAAGTTGATTTGTCCACACATTTGAATAATTTTATGCAAGCTTGTTAAAAAATATTGAAATCCGTTTGCATTGACACATCTAAAGGGGTTGGGTCCTCTCACGCAATAGTGATTTGTGCTGAAACTTATTTTTGTGCCTGATGTCATTCGAACATTAGACGCGGGAAGGTGTGCCTTGACGAGGATAGAGCAAGGTCGCAAATTTATGTCGATAAAGAAAGAGGAGCCAATTCTCTATCTTGTGGTGTTTTCAGATTTTAAAAATATCACCATTAGCTCGCGAGCTAGAAGCGTTTATAATTTTATTTGAAAAAAATCCCAGTAGAATTAGGCTTAAAATTAAAACCCATCTCCAAATGCACTCATGTCAAATGCACTATGTTTGTCAACTGATCCAGTGCAAATTAATTGCTTGTAGTAAGACCCACTTTGTACTACCGCAATGCTCTATTTCTTTTCGATTATGTATTGATCAGATGCTAAAATTTGATTTTTGCAACGACGTCTTATATTGCCGGGCTTCTCACAAATTTTAAATTTTATATTATACCAAAGATTTAACAAGAAACAGATTAAGTGTATATTTATTTGAAGATGTATAAATCGCGCCTGTCTATAGTAAATGTTCAATTAGATTTCCATCTTGTTTCACAACTAAACCACATCGAACAGACACCTGATCTGTGGCACGATTGAGTTCTGCTGTGTTAGCATTTTTATGACAATTTTGGCTGTTATTGAAAGTCGAATATGTCACAATATTGTTCCTCGAAATCTAAATGACTTGCAGTAGAGGATTGAAACGTAGGGTTACGGTTAATGAAGACACCATCATCTTCAAACACCACGAGTAGTACCCATTAATATGGACCAACAAGATCGGAAAATCTTCTTGCTCCGTTAGCAGAAATAAGGATTTTCCAAAGATTCGGAACAGTTTTTAACGAATTCCTTCATATTACGTTCGTTTGCCTTTTTGATGCTATATAGGCTTGCTTAGTCAAAGGGCATGATGGCCGTATCACGGTGACGAAGTAAAAATCCTTTTGGTGGTTTACAGTGAAGAAAGACATGGGTGAATTAAAGAAGCTTAAGATAATGGCACCGCGGTGTAGACTTAGAATCTTGAGGCACTCCAATACAAAACTGAACTGTTCTGTTACCACATGTTGCAGAAGTGGAACATACGCTTACGGTTTTTAAATATACTCTACGTTCTTTTGAAGCTTGGCCCTTTTTTCGTAAGTACGCACACATGGAGACCCATGGTGAAAATGTCTACAAAAATAGATTCAAAAGTTTTGTGGTGCTTGCAAGCCACATATATACACAGGCAACAGAATAGCGATCAGTATTGCTACTCAGTACCAAACACTATTCCGATGCAAGTACTTTGACATTTCCATTGACATAGATGTTCAAGCATTGTATGAGAAATTTTATTAGCACAGTTAAGGAACGCTGCTATGCCTCGGTAGGATTTATAGCATTGTGTAGATGCTATGTTCATATTATTTTTTTAAATTCGTCCTTTTTGAATATAAATGTAGACTGAAGATATTTTACATGTAAACATTTTAGAGCAATAAAACTAACTTAGGAGGTGAAATTAAGCACCACTAAAAAAGCGAAATTTTCATAATGCCCTTATATATATATATATATGGTTTAATGGAGAAAAAGGAAATGACGTAGAGCTGGAAATCCAAGTTGTCAAGGAAAATTCGCCAACTGTTAGTGTTGAGCAAATAAGAGATATATTGAGAAAGATTAAATGTGATAAATCAAAAGGTCTGTCAGATATTCCTACATGGATATATAGAAACTTTAATGAAATTCTCTCTGTACTATATACGAAGATCTTTAATAAGTGTTTCGAAAGAAGAATTTACCCCGAAAAGTGGAAGAAAGCAGTAATGACGGCAGTGCCGAAAACTGCAAGTGTTATTGAAATAACTCAAGAAAATTTAAAATTTTTCCGTCCGATTACGGGAACTCCAGTTATTGCTAGAGTAATGGATAAATGTGTCGTTGATATATATATCAGTGTATTGACGTATATATAAGAAATATACGAAATATATACGAATATACGATAATTTCGGCAATTAATAGTAATATACGATAATATACGAGACCAGACCAAGAATGTCGTATATATACGACACTCTGTAAGATGTGAATGTGATTACATATTTCCGAGATGAGATAATCGGCGTGTGCGTGTCCGCAGCGTGTCGCAATGCTGACATGTTTAAGGATTTGGCATTGCCGACCCATTTTTGCACGTCTAAGATTGTTAAATAATGGGCTTGTTTTTGTCATAAGCAACATTTCTGTCTAGGAGTCGTATTTGTCATACCTATTTTTAATTGATAGCCACACAATGAGAAAACATACCCTCTCTAAAGATGTTTAATTCAAAAACTAAACCTCTAAATTGAGAATTTTGCATAAAGGCACGTGTTATTCAAAGTTTGTTTATCTTGCAGTCATGGTGATCAAGTACGATGTATTTTATAAACTTCCGACAACAGTTAAGGTGGATGCTGATTGTACTGCAACATGTTATGCGTGTAAGGGAAAATTGAAGTACAAGTTGAATTCGAAATGCAACTTATTACGGCATTTACAAACAAAGCATTCGATTGCACTGGATAAGCACCTAGTAGAGGTTCAGCCGAAGAATACACAGACCACATCTCTGGTTTTTGCTGGTGGCAACTTAACTGTCACGCCGACTGTTTTTAAAAATCAAGATGTGGTAACTACGTCCATCGTCAAGAACCTTATTGTCGGTGAGTGTTTGCCTATTACCATAGTTGAAAATGCCCACTTCCGAAAATTCATGTACGATGTGCAACCCAAATATCAGCCAATCTGCTATCGAACAGTAATGGAAAAGCTAGACGTCTTATTTCGCCAGGCAACGCATGCCCTTCAAAGCGATTTAGCTGATCTGAAATTTCGGCCAAGTATAACCGTCGACATGTGGACAACTCGTACTAATATGTGCATGATGGGTGTCACTGTTCACTACATCAAGGCAAGCAATGGTACGTGCGAACTGAAAAATATGCTGCTTGGGTGTGTCGAGTTTCCACCTCCCCATACTGGTGAAAATATCAAAATTACACTAAAGGAGCTGGCCAAAGAACGAAAGCTACCCGGTTACTTTAAAGTTATTACTGACACTGCCTCAAACGTTAAAGCAGCATTTAAAACTACGCTCTTCGATCACGCGAGCAACGAAGTGTCTGCCGATGAAGCTTCTGCCGACGAGATGGCCCAATGTGAATGCGACGCATGTAAGGTCGACGACGGGTTTAAGATGGGCTCATGGAATGGATGCGTGGAGCACATATTACAATTGGCAACCAAGGACGGGCTGAAGGAATTGAGGCTTTACGCAGATTGCACAAAAGCTCTGACTAAAGTAAAAGCCATCACTAAGTATCAGAACCAGTCAACACAGACTGCACCCAACGATACAAGATGGGATTCAGAGTTTAGAATGGTGAAATACGTATGCGTTCCTGAAAACGTCGAAGATATCAACGATGCTCTAGAGAACACTAACCATGCACATTTGAAACTATCAGGCCGTGATTTGAACTATTTAAGTGATATCAGCGCTGTGTTGGAATTCATTTCAGATGCGACTGAACAGTTTCAGGCTGAGAAGTACCTACTTTTCACCGGCTTATACCCAGATTTGTAATTGATATCAACCAATGAGAGATCGTATTTGTCCATCAGCGCCACGGACACGCACACGCTAAATTGCGTAAAGGCACATGTTATTCAAAGTTTGTTTATCTTGCAGTCATGGTGGTCAANTATACCTATACTCCAAGCACTAGAACTTGCCTTAACAACTACAACTTGCAGTACCAGTGCTGCAAATGCCCTTAAAGAAACATTATATACTGCACTCAAGAAGAGATTTAAGTTCGTGCTGGATGATGAGACTGTCATCATGGCTGCTGTGTTATCGCCGGAAATAAAGCTTTCTTTCACCGACACCTCGCATGATTTCTTCAGTTTCAGTAAGAACAATGTTACGAGTGTCGTACGAGAGTATGTGGAAAATCATCCATCAGTAACAGCGAGGCCAGTAGCTAAAGCCACGACCGCAGTTGATGATGATCCTCCTGCTAAGAAGGGTAAACTTATGGAATTTTCACTCTTTGCCGACCATCTGCCACCAAGTGCAAATTCTATTAAAATGGACCCCTTGCATATTTGGGCATTGCAATGGGATACTGCGCCAGAAATGACAATAATCGCACTGGAAGTTGTCGGTTCCGGTGAGCTCGGCACCAGTGGAGAGATTATTTTCAAAATGCGGGCGAACATTGGGTCAACTGCGGCTGCGAATGAAGGCAACAACTCTTGACAAACTCATGATGATAAACTACAATTTGTAACTTTTGAAATTCAGTAATTTTGTTTAAGATTTTTTCTACATAGCCGCCGCGGTAAAAAAAATTGGCTAAAATATACGAAAGTGATATACGACTTCGGTAAATATAAGAATCGTAATATACGAAAAAAATTACTGAAATATACGAATATACGATATACAACAATCCCGATATACGTCAATTCACTGCTTACAGCTAACATCATGTAGTTCCTCTTCACATAATTATAAGGCAATCGATTTGGCAATTTTGTCAATTAATTTGTAAGGGTGCAATCTTAAAAGTTACAGAAGTATACGTTAATTGCCAATTCAAAAAAGCGTATAAGAGAAGAGAAGTGCATATTCATACAAAAATTGACGTTTTCTGCGGATATACGCTAATAGATCATTCTAAATAAAAGCTATACGGGGTATACCTGCGCATACCCTTGACTACAGCCCCGTTTATGATTTACTAAACAAATCCTTATTGCTTAGTAGATCTCGTTTTGACATTTAACTAGCTTGGTTATTGTGTTTTAATCAACACTTTCCACAAAGAAGTGCAATAGTCTAAGGAGATTGATTCAATTCAGATATTTTTTACAGAGGTAGCCGTTGCTTTAAATAATGAGGGCAATCCACATATGTACAAGACACCATAAATAAGATATTTCTTTATATATATATATATATATATTGGCTGAAAATAAAGTTTTATTGTAATGAAATTGTTCCGACTTCATCAAAGAGACATGAAATGAAACCTAATTTGGTCTTCAATCATTCGAACAAGAACTATAATTCAAGATTTATGTTGTTCATGTGAAAATTTTTAACACAAAAAAAGAACGATGTAAATTTTCATAATTGTTTTTGCCCAAATCTCCCTATTTCGTTTCTTTTTACCATTGCTTTGCATGTATTTGTGTGTCAACAACAAAAATGCAGCTAATTTTCTTTGATCCATGTTTTAAAATGATATCTTTTCTTACATATTTCTTATCTCCCCGGCACAAGATAATTACTCTCAGTTCATGTGACGGGGCATGGTTCATTGTGTATCACTCCAAGGAGCATTCAACTTAGTTCATTTTCCCCGGGACAAAGCCCACCGTGTAACATCCGCTTTATGCGTTGCTTTGGGTCATTTTTCACACGACGTACCAGTAAATTTTCGTTTCCTTTTGTCAATTTTTGCTTTCTCTCCGTTGATTTACCAGCTGTAAATGTACCATTTCTCTCATATCTCGCAAAAGCAGACTGGGCTAAAGATCTGCATTTTAAATCTAGAACTTCTACTATTTTCTTCCATGAATAATGTTGTTTTCGCAGAAAAACGAGTTGCGAAACAATAGAATCAGGCAATGGTTTTCCCATTTCAAGCGTTTTATGCTATTGAAAACGTAATATGACTGACTTTTTTTATTAATTAACAATGTATTATCACAAACGCGATGATTTTGTAGCTTCAGTTGATTCATTAAGAATGGTGGCAAAAAGTTAAAAAACAAGATGTACGTAGCATTTTGTCAACCTACCAAATGGGATGCACCTATATGAAGATTATATTAGGTTTTCAAATACGCAATTATCTACAAGAACAATTAATGAGCATGAGATCACTTCCAGTATTTCTAATCATCTAATCAAGTGCAGACTTAACTTTGAAAAAAAATACAGATAATTCAAAATTTTTTTAAAAAATTTGCATAATATACTTACAACCCAGTCTAAGCACCAAAAAAGATTGCATTTATAAATAAAATTTACGGTTTCTTAAAATTTAAAAATGCTCATTAATTTTAAGACCAGGACATTAAGCATGACATTAAGGTCAAGTAATTTAGAAAATTATTCAGAGCATTTTCATACATTTTTGCAAATATGCTTGGGCACCAAAGATTTTATATATAAATAAATATGTCATATCTATCATTATTTAAAATCAAAAATTTTTTTTATTATACATATATATATATATATGTACATGATGTTATGAAAATGATCAAATCCAAAAAATAACGATTTATTAGCAGTTAAATACATATATCAGAGATTTGAAAATCAGTTATGTGTAGCATTTATTTATGAGCAAGTATAACTTCCAATGGTATTTGTGCATGTCGAGTTCGTACATCTTGCAGATGAACTGCATTCATCAACGTCTAAATACATTGTAATTTTTTAACATTACTTGTGTTAATTGCTTAATTAGATTTGCCTTGATTGTACGAATTGTTTGAATTTCAATTTCATACAAATATAATTTTTTTCAAAATGTTTTCAAGCACTCCAGCACCCTCGCATTGTGCTTGCCACACCCTCCTACATCACTGTGGTGATTAAATCCTTACTTTCAGAATATAATGACTTGATAGTAGTATTATATATATATATATATATAT
>CABFPE010000490.1:587684-611343 GCA_900660155.1 Hofstenia miamia
ACAAAAGCTGACTAAAGTAAAAGCCATCACTAAGTATCAGAACCAGTCAACAGCATTCTGTGCCAAACTTATCACTAAGTATCAGAACCCAACGATACAAGATGGAATTCAGAGTTTAGAATGGTGAAATACGTATGTGTTCCTGAAAACGTCGAAGATATCAACGATGCTCTAGAGAACACTAACCATGCACATTTGAAACTATCAGGCCGTGATTCAAACGATTTAAGTGATATCTGCACTGTGTTGGAATTCATTTCAGATGCGACGGAACAGTTTCAGACTGTGAAAGTACCTACTTTTCACCGACTTGTACCTATACTCCAAGCACTAGAACTTGCCTTAACAACTACAACTTGCAGTACCGGTGCTGCAAATGCAAACTTATGGAATTTTCACTCTTTGCGGACGATCTGCCACCAAGTGGAAATTTATTAAAATGGACCCCCTTGCATATTTGCAACAGTATGTCAATTCTCCAAGAGAAAAACAAGCCGCTGATAAATACTGGGCATTGCAATGGGATACTGCGCCAGAAATGACAAGTAATCGCACTGGAAGTTCTGTCAGTTCCGGTGAGCTCGGCACCAGTGAAGAGATTATTTTCAAAATGCGGGCGAACATTGGGTCAACTGCCGCTGCAAATGAAGGCATCAACAACTCTTGACAAACTCATGATGATAAACTACAATTTGTAACTTTTGAAATTCAGTAATTTTGTTTAAGATTTTTTCTACATAGCCGCCGCGGTAAAACAAATTTGGCTAAAATATACGAAAGAGATATGCGACTTCGGTAAATATAAGAATCGTAATATACGAAAAAAAATTACTGAAATATACGAATATACGATATACGACAATCCCGATATACGTCAATTCACTGGTATACATGCAAAAGATGAAAGATACCTTAGATCCGTATCAGTTTGCATATAAAGAAAATAATGGAACAGTTGATATATTGCTATATACAATGCAATTTATATATTCATGCCTTAATCTAACTGATACGTCAATTGTTCGAATGGTGTTTTTTATTATTCCAGTGCATTTAATACAATTTTGCAAAACAAGACAATAAATAAGTTAGGCAAAACATCACCTTGGTTGTCAGATTGGGTAAAGGCATACATGACGAACTGGTCGCAAAGAATAGGTTATGAAAAAGATAAATGCACTGAAGAAGTAAAATTAGTTGTTGGATTTCCACAAGGCGGACCTTTGAGTGGGATACTATTCACCGACCAAACTAACGAAATATCCAATGAAAAATTAGATGCTGACAGGAACATCGCTGATATTTCAAAATACTCAGATGATATGAGAGTAATTGGAAAAATCAGATGCGAAAGTGCTACGGAAGACTTCAATGAATACAAAATAACATTAAAAAAGGCAATTGAAGCTTCGGAAAGCAGAAACTTAAAAATGAATATTTCAAAAACAAAGGAATTAATTATTGCGCACCCGAACATCAGGAAAGAGTGTCTTACAAAAATAATTACTGAGAAAATTCGTGTTGGGAAAAATGAAATTGAAAATGTAAAAACATTTAAATATCTAGGTCTCCACATTGACAGCTCTCTTTGTTGGAGTTCGCATGTTAATTATATAGTGAAAGTAGCGTACCTCAGAATACGAAAACTTAATTATTTTATTAACTATCTGAAAGATGACATGAAAATGTTTGTATTCCGAACGTATATTTTACCCATCTATATGTATGCAGCGGAAGTATATGTTCCAGGACTTTTAGAAAGTGAAAGGAAGAAATTGCGGAAACCAATTAGAATATTCTCAAAAATAGCAAAAATAGAGAAAATTATCCTGGTAGAGGAAGTTAATGGTGCTTTTGTCAAGAAATTTATAAGAACTGTAACAAAGATTAAAGAAAACGGAGATCATGTGCTTCATAAATCAATTCCTTTTTCAACATCAAAGTCAAGATGCAAGATAACATTCCCAAACGTTCAGTCGGTGCACTTTAAGAAATCGTTTATATATAACGCATGTACGTATATATTGTACGGAACCTGCCCGCAGTTCCTATAGTAATTGTCACGNGATGCTGACAGGAACATCGCTGATATTTCAATATACTCAGATGATATGAGAGTAATTGGAAAAATCAGATGCGAAAATGCTACGGAAGACTTCAATGAATACAAAATAATAGTAAAAAAGGCAATTGAAGCTTCGGAAAGCAGAAACCTAAAAATGAATATTTCAAAACCAAAGGAATTAATTATTGTGCACCCGAACATCAAGAAAGAGTGTCTTAAAAAAATAATTACTGAGAAAATTTGTTTTGGGAAAAATGAAATTGAAAATGCAAAACAATTTAAATATCTAGGTCTCCACATTGACAGCTCTCTGTGTTGGAGTTCTCATGTTAATTATATAATAAAAATAGCGTACCTCAGAATACGAAAACTTAATTATTTTATTAACTATCTGAAAGATGACATGAAAATGTTTGTATTCCGAAAATATATTTTACCCATCTATATGTATGCAGCGGAGGTATATGTTCCAGGACTTTTAGAAAGTGAAAGGAAGAAATTGCGGAAACCAATTAGAATATTCTCAAAAATAGCAAAAATAGAGAAAATTATCCTGGTAGAGGAAGTTAATGGTGCTTTCGTCAAGAAATTTATAAGAACTGTAACAAAGATTAAAGAAAACGGAGATCATGTGCTTCATAAATCAATTCCTTTTTCAACATCAAAGTCAAGATGCAAGATAACATTCCCAAAAGTTCAGTCGGTGCACTTTAAGAAATCGTTTATATATAACGCATGTACGTATATATTATACGGAACCTGCCCGCAGTTCTTATAGTAATTGTCACGTTCCTTTTTACAAACAACTTAGTTGTTTTGTACAGGAAGTAAAGCGGACATACATACATACATACATACATACATATCATGATTGTTAAGCCAAAAAAATTAATTGGAAACTGTCAGTGAATATTAGACCAATCACAGTAAATTTAGAAATTTAAGGTTATAAAAGAACAAGCTTCAAAAAATTTAGAAAAATAAAAGAAATGGTGAACAATACATTCCTATCATTGGAACTTCACTCACGATTCATTCTATCAAATTACTTAAACATCATAAATGGTGTTGTTGGTGTAACTGGTATTTGCTTGAATATCTTCACAATCATAACCTGCAGTAAGCTCGACAAGAAACATAAGACAACATTCACAATAATTGTACAAACGCTTGCATTTTGGGATGGTATTTCTTGTGCAAGCTTTGGCATAAGAAGTGGCATACTTCGTCCAATGGGTAAGTATCATTGTAATTCATAGGTTATATTTATATGAATTTGAATTCAATAGCTTATATATTATGTAAAAACAACTAATTCTATAAAAATATGATATTGCAGCAAACTATAAACTGACAACTATACCCAAAATGTATGGTAATGATGTTTCTCCAATTAGACTTGGGTATGCCTAAAAATATGCATATTTAAGCTTTGTCATAAACTGACAATTCAATAATATAATTTTACATACAAAATTGACATTTTACAAAATTACCAATTCAATTCTAGCAATTGCTTAGTTAATGTGTGAAGCTAAGTAACGATAAAACAGACTAGATCAATCTATTTTAGACTCTATTTAAATAATGTTAGTAAATACACATAAATAGTGTTGCCCAATTCGGAGGTTAACAGTCGGGTTTTGCAAAATCTGTATTAAAATAATTGTGAATTTTTTTGACCTGCATACAAGCCAATCTCAATGAATCTATTAATAAGTGTATATATCTATCTATCTGTCTATACATATATCTTGCGCTAATTAATTTGTGTGATGCGTATATCTGGCGCTAAATAAAAAGTACGTATTTAGAGCCAATTTTAAATTTTTCACTCAGATTTATTCAATATTATTTGTCTATGAACTTTTTACTTTATATAGACATAAAATAATAGGCATGCTGGAAAAACTACTTTCTTCAAACCAATTAGTGACTGGCGCTAAATATAGAGAGGAAAATTTTTGTAAAAATGTCGCTAGATAATATGTAGTGCCATTTTCAAATGCTATATATACTGTATATATATATATATATATATATATATATTATATACATCGGTTGTGATACAATACAAATTCATATTTGGCTTTAAAAAAAGTACCGATCTATAATTTTGATTAAAAAATACTACTTGGTTGTAGAAAGATTAATTTTTTAAATTTTTTTTACATTTTGCTGTTGCAGTAATAGTTACATCGAATTAATGAAAACATCAAATACTTTGCGAACTGAGTATGTATATAAATATAATATCTATATATTTTTAGCGCCAACAATATGAATCCAATGTAAAAAAAATATTTTGATGCCGTTACCGAAATGTGTGTCTGTTGCCAATGGAAATTAAATCTCTCACGAGTAGCGTGAAGCATTTTGGTCCATGTCAAAAGTTATTTCGAATTATTTGAGGCTAGATAAAACATTTTAAGCCTACTTTGCTCATTTGATATTTAGGCCTCTAAAAATGTATGTAAAGTATATGTAAAATTCCAATATATTTACTTTTATAATTCAAATTTGAACTTCCATTATATAATTAGATATTTAGGTATTAATCTACAACATATGAGCATTGTCTTGTGCAAGATGATCTGGACAGTTTTTGCAGGGGTATATTTAGAATGCATTTGGTTTGTCGTGTTACTGTCTTGCGAGCGCGTAGTTTGCATCAAGTTTCCAATATTCTATAAAAAACATGGAAATACAAAGAATGCAAATACTGTTTGCATGCTATTTTCTATTATCCTCTTCATCCCCGCTCTACCCTATTGGTATTACTATACGTTAATAAATGGATTCTGCAGAGCGACTGTGTCACTACCTCTTTATCAAATTTTCTACAACACTTTTCATTATGGGCTTATTTTTGTTGTGCCTTCCACTTTAGTTGTAATTGCAAACGTTGTCATTATCCAAGCGGTTTTTGAGTGGAGCAAAAAAAGAGAAAGTCGTCAATCGGATATTAAAATTGCATTACTGCTTGTTGTCATTTCTGTTATATTTCTTGTTTCGGTAATGGGATCGAGTGTCATTACAGTCTACACCACATTTTACGTGAAAGGCGAAACAGTTGAAGATCTTGCAAATATATACCTTCAGTATGCAATAGCAAACCATTTCTGTTTACTAAACAGCTCCCTAAATTTCGTTTTTTATATTATTTCAACAAAAGCTTTTCGTGAAAAGTTTATGTCAATAATTTTATGTAAAGCATAAGTTGTCAGCTGTGCAGATAAATATTCGTAAAAACCTACAGGGAAATACATGAAAAATTGCTTACACCCGTTCCATATATCAAAATTCATCCTCAGTTTTATAGTACATGAAATATGTATTTAAGTTATTGTGGCATTTTGCAGGAATCCAGTTATTTACAGTTAAATTTATAAGTATTTGCACTCAATTTCAACAACAACAAATATCAATCAACTGAGCATTATGAATTAATTTACTGTATAATTTATACAATTAAATTATTTTGATTAAATTTTCAATTGTAATTCAATAATAATTTTTAATTTAGCGATTTATTGAAATTTTAGTTATTCAAAATGATTTTTTTAAGTAATTTTGCAATATTGGAATAATAATAATAATATTATTATTATTCAATAAATTATCGATATTCAAACATGTATTTTCATCTATCTAAATATTTATAGTATTAACTAAAGGTATATCATTTCTAAAGTTCTTAATGGAAAAGTTTTCCTATTTTGGGGAACTCAATTAAATCTCACTATTTATTGATTTAATTTTGGTATGCCGTTTAGAAAAATCTATTGCCTAATTTACATCTTTATCAAGAAATATTAATTTGAAAATATACAGTATACAAGAAATTAATATTAAACCAAGCAAATACGAGTTATTGCTTGGATGCATAAAACCTAGATACTAACACATGACCAGAATATTTACTAAACTATTTACATATGCATTATTAATTAAAGAAGTTATAAAAGTAATTCTACAAAGAATTATGTTTAGTATCTATACCCAATGTTTGCGTTTTCAATAAAACCATATTAGTAAGTTTGAGCACTTCTAAAATTATTGGGACATTTTTCCTTATTTGATGTGTAAAAATAATGTTTAAAAAAGGAGGCCATTCATACTAAACAATAAATTTTCTACAATTAAATGTCAATTATTTGTCGTAAATTTAAACTACAGATTAGTAATCTGGAGATCTGAACTATTAAAGATGTATATATATTTAAGATAATTTACTTCTAAAAAGTGTTTGTATTAACCTTAAACAGCGGCTTTTTACCGGACAAACCGTTTTTCCCCATTTACAAAGAATTTTCTCCAAGCTTATTTTCAAATTTTAAAATCTTGAGGCATGGGTAGGTCTTTTAGGGAACATACTTTAATGCAATGCTGAAAATTTCGATTAAACCGTAATGTGTGGCCGAGAGTGTTAAAAGTTTTCCTTGAAAATTTTGAATTTTTGTAAAAGATTTAAATTCTCTCCATACTTAGTGTTCTTGCATTTAGAAGGTTTTGAGCCCATTGAGGCAACAAAGAACTTTGACTGTTTCTTGATATGTGCAAAGATATTCCAAACCCATTGAGGCGTGTTGTCCTCAAAATCAGAGATCGCGGCGTCAAAGCGCGGATTTCGATTGAAAAAGATGGGGGACTCTCCTATATCATTTAATGGTTGCAGATTGAGCACACCATTAAGTTTTTGAGCTATAAGCGCTTAAAATTTTTTATAGAATCATGAAATTTTTTCAAAAATCCCCAGCCTGCTTAAGGTTGAAGCCCTGTGAGTACTCAAAATTTCGAATTGACGCATTGACAGTTCTCGAGTTGAGACAACTCGAGTTGTGTTGATTTGATATTGAATAATACATTGCCTTATCCAAAAATTTTTAATATATACTATCAAATGACAACTGTTTACGGCAAAGTTCAAAATGAGCACTATGTGGCCTATTACTTATATTACGCTCATTAAAACATTTTTATTCTCGAAACTTTGTGCCTTGTACAGTAGAAATATATATTTTTATCTATTGAAAATGTGTATCTGTAACAAGGATACTTTGTGGCACAAATTATAACATTGTACAAAAATATTAGTAGGACAGCTCGGAAAAAAGCAGAAGATTTGGACAGCAGCCATTCTAAATTGTGCGTACGAAACAGCAGAGCATTTTTAAAGCAAGATTAAAGCGTGTAAAGCCTTAAGAAGACCATGGATAACCAATGCACAGGCGCGAAGTGGTTGGCATGGGCCCGAAAGAATCAGTCAGTGATAGTGGAACAATGGTGCAACATAATATATAGTGATGAAGCATCTGTAGAAATGGTGGATAGCTGCCCATAATGCATTAGCATTGTTTATTGGCACTGCTGACCCATTCTTCACTAATTCTGACTAGGAAACATAAATAGGAGGTGATGTTCTGGTCATGCTTCTGAGCGCTACATCAAGAATATTAATGATTGACACGTAGTTCGGCAACTTGGAAAGTGGTTAGCCAACAGTAACGAGCTTTTTCAGCATGATAGCGCGCCTTCCATATCTGCCGACGCTTTAGGGAACACTTGATCAATTTGCAAAAAACTTGTTAAAGTGGCCACCAAATTCTGCTGATGTTAACCCCATAAAAAACCTATGGACAAATGCTAAAACGAAGCTAAAGCAAATTGTACGTGCGAGTAAGATATTATCAATCACTTTCTTGAAACTTGGGCCAACAACGAAGAAATCAAATAAATATAATTTGTTTTGATGGATTCTATATTACACCGAATTATTGCCGTAATCAAGGCTAAAAGATATCAAACTAAATATTGACATGTGTATATTTTTTGGCAAGGTGCGAGCATTGCTTAGTTAATATAAATTCGCTGTTTGTTTCGTTAAATTCATCTATGTAAGCTCTAGACCACATAATGTACATTTTAAACTGTGGTTCAATCTTTTTGTCATTTGACCATATATACAGGGTGTCCACAAAGTTTGGACACAATAAAATTTCATAATTTCACCACTATCTAAATAAGTGAACTTCTTTCCGGATAAAGTACCATCAATTTTTAAATTAATCCTCTATAGCCATTGAGAACTATAAGTTTAAATCTTTCCTGAAGCATGGATGCAAAAAATATGAATAATTTTAAAACCTACATTGAAAAATAGTTAATTTTCCTGTGTCCAGACTTGAACAGAGACCCTATATATATATATATATATATAAATTCCTTTCTCGCCCATTGAGGTTGACCATTATTATTTAGAGAATGACCGTAACTAACATTAAAGTGCCAGAATTAATTAATATTGCATTGGTAGCCTCTCATTGCTGAACACAATGAAGAAGAAGAAGAAGAAAAATCTATATTCAGAAATTGTTTTAACAATAAATAGAAATACTGATAACAAATTCTGAAAGCGTCAAAAAAGTAATACAAAATTAAACAAAAAAAAGAAAAAGAAAACAACGAATATTTGCAAATAAAAAGTGGTTAACTTGGGCTATGACGATTGCTAGTTACTATTAATAGAGTAATCAGGATTATAAAATTTATAACCTCGGCATTTCAGTTTTTTTATATTATAAGTGCAAAAATATTTTTTAATATTCATTTTAAAGTTTTTTAATCACAAGATTATGATTGGAATGTTTTTAAAGTTTTAGCATAAAAGTTTCACTTTCTTATATTTGAACCTTATTAGCACAAGGGGTGCATTTAATTTGGTAAAAAATCTACACTTTTATTCTAGTTGAAGGACTTCTATTCTTGAATTTGTTGACATCAGTATCAATTGCTTAATGTTTACATTCATGATATTAATATGTGCTTACACAAGAATTAAGTTTTGGACTTTAAGAGGCTAACTCCGCTCTACTCGATACAAAGCAAAAATATTCCAACTCGCAGGATCCCATTTTGTACATCATTGCTTGTAAAAGACTAGTTTCTTTGAGCGGCCATTATAATGCCAATTTACATCCTATATGTTTGGACATAAATGCAATGGTCGTAACATATCACAAGCTTGCGATGATTTTTTTTATTGAATAACCGAACAAAACTTGGCAACAAATGTCTGTTATTAACTCTATGTTTTGCTTCATTATTATTTTTGTACTACAAATCACCAGGCCGTCGTTAAAGTAGGCTATGATTGATGAAATTATTAAGAAAGCTTTTTACGAAAATAATTCATGAAAAAATTGTGAATCATACATTAGGATTGATATTATACGAAATAATTGGGGACCTTAGTTGTCGTATATAGATGCATACTTGTAAATAAAATTTGTTGATAGTGGTGAATGTTCTTGTGATGTAAGAATTTGAAAAAGATAATTTAATACAAATGAATTGATTAGTTTTACATATCTCAAATGGTACAAGTATTTGACTCTACACCACTTCCAGGTGACATTTAGAAAACATCAACTTTGCATTGAGAAATAATAAATTTACAATTAGAAATCAAAAACTACAATTAGAATTGTCAAATAACATTTAGAAATAAAAAATAGATTTACCATTAAGAAATCGTCAATATTCATTTAGAAATAAAAAAACATTTCGAATTTGTCAAATATCATTCACAAAGCGTCAATTTACATTTAGAAATCATTAATTAACATTCAGGCAAAGTGCTTTGAAATTTAATGATATTTATTATTGCTTTGCACTTGGATTTTACGTGGGCTCATTTCAATTGTCGTCAAAGCTTGTTCAAACGCATACATTATCGTTTTTTGAGTTCTTTAAGCTATTTAAGTGTCAATAATTTTACTCCCTCTTGTTTGGTTCGCAGCGAGTTTGGTATTAGCTTTGGTTAGACAGACAGTCCAATTAGGAATGGAGGTTGTCTATTTGGTTAAATTTTAGCTCACAAACATTTCTCAACTGGTCAAGAAGACCACTGAATATGAAGGAGCAAAAATTACAAAGTGAGTAGTTATCCAATTTGATTATTATTCTTAAGATTTGATACATTTGGAATAAATAGTTATGTATGACTTTACGTTTGGCATGTTATAGGTTATTCAAAAATATTTGGCTTTGATTTCAAATCATATAAGATTTTAACTGCTTTTTGAAAATACTGATTAAATGACCGTATACTTTTTTGCCTCATCTTTGAGAATTTATTAATACTGGTAGGCGTTTCCTGTTAAACATAAAGGGAATCTAACTGCAGCAGTGGTTCTTGTTTCATGTTGCTAATGCATCGGTTACTCAAAATTTTTCAACTATCCATTGATGGTTGGGGCATACATTTTTTCTTTGATGGTGAGATTTGGCAACTGTGCCTTACATGACATACATGGGGGGTTAAATTAATATAATTTAGTTCTCAAAATATGTTTGATTGATTGTCTTTTTATTATGTTGAACTCGTTTTAATTTCTCATCAAGGACTTTGCTCATTTTTTCAAGGCACTTTTCCATTTTGAGTAACATCAATTGTAGAAAGCATGTGAATCCATCGATTGTACTAAATTTCACTATTGACTGCCAAAATGGGTTATAAATATATATATATATATATTTCAAAAAGGGAAGAACCACAGTTTAGACCGAATGGGTCTAATGTGACAATACCCAGTCGAAAATCAACTGTCGCAAATACATCTTAACTCATCCTATTGATGTCCCAGGTGTCTCATCCCAGTAAAAAATCAAGTGTCGCGAATGCATCCTAACTCATCTTATTGATGTCGCAGGTGTCTCATATCCTAGTGAGGCGCTTTTAGGATGCTGATGCTCTGCAGATGTCTCATTACGTTATCGCTGATACATCTCAATGAGATTACATTGAGATGTCATTTCAGAATTAATTTATGATTCAGCAATGTAAGAATAATTTATGCAAAATGTCAGCACGAACTCTGAATTGTTTGATAAATTAATAAAACTCCTTTTTACTTTATAATCTTTTATGTTGCATCAAAAAAATGATTTCAAATTTTATTCAAAATTGAAATGTTTAATTTAAATTTAGTATTGCCAAAATTTTGACTAAATTACTAAAGAATATATAGGATGTTTTAACACTAGAATGCCCAAAAATTACGTTACCTCGAATGCCCAGGCCAGTCATTTTGACCGGTCTTGTAAATTAAGCATATATAATTGCCTGTAAGTCGCCCTAAACGATCGATTGTTTTACGAATATTGTGTTTGGTGACAGATTCATATTTATATTTATGTTCGTTTATTTACTAGTGTTGCAATCGTTCATTAAAATTCAAAATTTCAAAACTTATAGCCTACACAGTATCAAATCCCAATATACACGTGCATACTTATATTTGTGACATTTGTATTATATTGAAATCAATATAATAATGTTATAGACCTATAATTAATTCAAATTCGTTTATCAAAGTGTGATTATTGTATATTCGTAAAAGACAACATTCATCAGCAATTTATTTGTGCACAAAACATCTCAAAATTGACTAATATGCGTATACTCGTATAGCGTAGTCTATTCATCTGATGGGCTAAATTTTATTGCATCGGATGATTATCTGTCTTATGAACAGTCAATGCATTTTACATAATTGACAGCGTGTTTTCCGCAGACAGTCTTTTCACATGTTTCGCAGTGAAGACAAGATTTGTTTTCACACTTCGCAGCAGAACATGTCTTTCTCTTTCTCCCTTTCGACTCTTCAACCTTTGGTACCTCCCGTTCAATTTTTTCTTCGTTTGGATTTCTGTCACGTAACAAACAGGCTAAATCGAGTATGAATTGTCTGCATGAGATATTACTACCAGTGGATTCCTTGTAAATATTGTGCGAATTGAGGGCAGCTTTGTCTAAGATATCGTAGTATACTGCCAGCGGCCGTCTACGAGTTGCAGCTTTGCAGTTTTAGAGACGTAGCATACTGTCCATCGCATCCACTCCAACTTTGTTTTCATTATAAAACTTCACCATTTCTGGTTTTCTTTTTCCAGCATTCTCAGTGGCAGCTGAAGAATGATAACTAGATAATAGAACAACATTTGTATTTGGCTTGCATTGATACGAGACGGTCAAAGTACTATCCGTGCAATAAATGTCTTGATTCGTGAAGTGATTGCTTTTCAAAATGAGATTGTGATAGGAAACGAGAAGATTTTCTAACTGTTGTTGATTGTGAAGTATGCTATATTAACTACCGATCAAAATGACCGGGCTGGGCATTAGAGGTAGATTTTCCGGAACATAGATAAACAAGAGTGATCAATTCAATTAAACAAATGCTAAAGTAAATATCATCAAAAAGAATAATTATGGTGGTATTTAGTTGGTATAGTTCAATTACACTAATGAACTGAAACTAATTTAAGTCGCTTTCCGGTCAAAATGACCGGTCCGGGCGTTCTAGTGTTAAAAGCTATCAATCATACTGAGTAAATTAGTAATTACATGAATAGTAATGTAATGCATTATCAATACAATACTAGCTGTATTGTGTTAGTATATGATATTTGTAACTGCGCATATTATCTTGCGTGTGTCTAATTAATTTGCTGAATGCATCTGTGCGAAACAATTTTCATGCTTTGCGTTTGTAGTATAGTTTATACATTGTTTAATAAATGGTGAACTGTTATATGTACTTAAAACGCACGGACATTGTGTATTTTGTTGTTATAAATGATGTTGCTGTGACGGTCATTCACCTACTACTTTCCGCTATTCTCAAATTATCTCATTGCGATTCAATCTCAAACCCATCTGCTGAGACAACCTGAGAACGTCTTATTGGGACATATGGTGTCTCAATGAGACATCCTAGAGATATTACTTTGGACGGACATTAAGACAGATTTAGAATCATTTTAGGATCCATTGCGATGTTCTCGTGATATCACTAGGATGGCAATTATGTCGCGGTGAGATGTTTTTAGGGTATTGTGGGAATTTCTCATTTTTGTCTGGGTATAATACCGAGGTCAAATATTCTTACAACATGTATCAGTAACGTTTTAAATTATAAAATAAATTAAATATGTGAAATATTGAAAAAACATCAAAAAGTAAAAATTACATCTGCATGTATTATTGCCCATGAAAATTTTGACTTAATCTGTACAGTTGGAAAATATTTAAGTTTGTATTTAAAATTCAAAGATCAAATTTAACTATGAAAGAAAAACGGACAAAAGAAATAATCGGAATACAGAAAAATAGATATTATATAAGTACAATTCAGCAAAGAGAATTATCTGACGGATGCCTCAAATGCAAAAAGCACTGAAGAGAATTCCCGGTTTCAATGTGACGAATGCGATATGTGGTTTCATTTCTCTTGTTCGAAACTGCCAGTGGAATATTAAGATTCCTATCTAGCATCAAAACCTCTTTACAAGAAATTTGTGGGCTCGTCAATATCGTTTTCAAAATAAAAATTATTGAATTACTATCTTCACTTGCTATCTCAAACTGTAAGGGAAGAGCTACCTGTATATTACTGCAATTGTGATAATGCAAAGAAATTAGCAAAGAAGTTTCAGTTTACCAGCTTTTCTTCCAGTTCTTATTACCCAAATCTCAAATTTGTATGTAAATCTGCAGTATATCATTCTTAACAGCACATTATAGTCTGAAACCATTTGTAGGAAGCACAAAAACAGCGTTTGATAAAATTGGTTATAATCCACAATTTAAAAATGTGTGCCAAGATTAGTCCTTTTAAGTACCATTTTTTCGCCAAATGCGTTAACGAAAGTTGCTATTTGAAGCAGGTAAGTATAGAGAGTAATATGGTGTGTTTTGTACGAAAAATAGAACCCGGTCATGCGGAAGATTTGCATTTGCATTTGGTGGGATATATACAGTAGAACGGGTTAACTTTTAACATTTTTTTGGTTACTTTCACTTCCATGAATCGACGATTTTCACTTTAATGACCCGAACCTCCCTGTAAGCTGTCAAAAAGTACGAAAAAAGAGAGACTTGGAATCAATCTAAAATAATATGCGATGGAAATAATACCATGTACTTGCCATGCAGTCAATTGGGGATAACTTTTAACAGACACTAAAGTCTAAAAAGAGTCACAAACCGACCCCTCATCAGCAGAATTTTTACATGTCTATCAAAACAAGAACATTCAATCGTTTTCAAAAATTCTGCTCATTCTATTTGACAAAAATAGACAAGCACACACAGAACTCGAGTCTAGATGTGGAAAATGACCATAAAAAGTAAAAGTAGGCCTATCAATAGCAGATTACGAGCTACAGTCATCACAAGTGAAATAGACATCAGTGGACTCACCATTGCAATAGCCATACAACCATTCTTTGCAGAAGTTGCATTGCAGCAAATCTAGCCCTCACAAACAAACCATTTGTTATCTAAATTTTCATCTGACACTGCACTTGCACTGGTCGTTGCGATAGAACTTGATTGAGCCTGGCCCAGGATCTCCAGAGAACGTTCAACTCACAGGCAGCAGTGGTTTGCCGGGAATTATCTTAGAGCCCCTGGGCTTCTTTTTTTCATTAAGGCCTCTCCCTTCCTACAACATTTGGATGAGTGGACATCCTCACGACACTGGGCAGCAACACTTGTTACCCGAAGATGTTCATTCCGGTGTGCTGCGCTGATAAATTTAAAACATAGATATCCCATCGACTACATGGATCAAGTGGCAGCCAAGCAATTTGAGAAAATGTGCGTTGTTAAAAGTTACCCCGCGCGTTAAAAGTTCCACCGTTCTAAGGTATATATATATATATATATATATATATACTTCTATCGTTTTGCACGCGGTCTTTCGTTCAGCATGAACGTGGTTTTCATTTAACTGCTTGACAATTTGCATTGAGATAATAATGATTTGTCCTCATCTCCTCCTTAAATTTCGTTAAGATCGACTAAGTCTTTCAGGAGTACTGGCCAAAAATAAAAAAAAATTAAAAAAATGCACTTAGTGGTCTGTACTATGTGGTTTTTGGCGTCACTACCGTGATATACTCTTTTTTTTGGATTTTTCCTTGACAATCTGTAAAAATAAGAATATGCATTTTAATATGTATATACTGCTTAATTACAATAGTGAATGCTGATAGGTGCATATTTTGCAGCTAGATAACTAATGGATCATGTTTAGCCATTACTTGTGACTATACTTTCTTGCAAAATTTAAAAATACTGTGATGTGTTTCCTGATGCATGGAAAATCTCCAACATTAGACCTATTCCTAAGAAAGCCAACCCTAAGGAACCGAAAGATCGGTCAACGGCCAATATCGCTCACGCTATTCTTTCTCGGGTCTTTGAAAGAAAAATATGTTTCTAACTCATATCACAGATCCTTTGCAGTTTGATTTTCGTAGACAAATTTCAACAGCATGTGCACTAATAAAGATCCTGCATCAGATTTACAAATTCAGGAGTAGCCATGACTATTGCCGAGTAATTACACTGGACATGTCTAAGGCATTCGACACGGTTAGCCACACGGCAATTATTGAAGGTCTATCTAGATTTAATCGTCCCCTCAATCCTCATATTATGAAGTGATATACCAGTTTCCTCACCAGAAGAAGCCACTTACCCAATATAAATGGCCAACATTCTGCAGTTCATTACATTGAACTTGGAGTTCCTCAAGGAACCATCAATGGTCCGGTGTTTTTAACTGTCCTGTCAATAACACCTATCAAATAGAAGACCCAGCTAACTTTTCATTATCAGCTTTTGCTGACGACAATACTTTTATTATACCTAGCTTTTACGATGTTGGAGACAAAAGCAATTTTGTAATCAATTCTCTTGAGGCTCATTTTTTATCCAAAAACCTTCATTTTAATCATAGCAAGACGAATGAACTTCTCATTAACTTTGGTCAAAGCTCTGTCCCTGAGTCGCAAGATATCACACAACAATCTGTAGTGAAATTGCTTGGTGTGTACTTTGACAAGGCACTTTCATTTTCTCAGCACATCAGGAGCATGGCTAAACAAGTTACTAGTAAGTTGTATTTATTGCTGAAATTGATACATCTTGGATTTAGCCAATATGAACTACAAGCACTATACTATGCATTAGTTATGCCCTAACTAGCATATTGTTGTTCAGTTTGGGGAGGTTTCTCAAAATCCCTTATGCTGCACTTAGATAAAGTTCAGAAAAAAGCTTTACGCCTTAAAATTATATCAAATTATACCCCTATTGAAAAAATCATAACCACAATTGATAATAGGCTTCTTCAGCAGATACTAACTTCTGAGAATCATGTACTACAAGATATTCAGCCTCAATGCTCACATTATGAAGATAGTCAACTGTGTGGGAGGCTCCATGGAGTAATCAAAACCAATTCTGAACGAGAACTTTCTCTATTTCCATATCAGCTCCTTTGAGGAATGAAAATCTAGTATTTCTATAACTTAAATGGATGTTTTTATTCGTTTTAAAATAAAAGCTTATTATTATTATTATTATTATTATTATTATATATTTAGAGAGAGAGATATTTATTCCACCTTAATTGCAACCAAAAGGTTGAAATACATAAGGTAACAAATATAAACCACAATTTACAAACACATATATATCTATATATGTGTATATATCTATCATTTTCCATATGTAACCAAATTCATTGCTGCTATTTGATTGTAGACAAAACTTTTCTCCATTCTGGAAGTTCGATGAGGGAAGGAGTAATCACGAATGTTACGTAAATTATAATCTAAATACCGTATCTTTGGCACAAGATGACTCAGTGGGTGATTTTGTTTGTTTTGGATTTTTTTGCCAAAGTTTAGTACAGCATTAATTTCGTCGATAACTTAGAGATTAACACTTGCTGATAAGACATGCTGCTTCATATTCAAAATTTGGAAAAATTATCCACAGAGCACGCTTTTGAATGCGTTCAAAATCCTTTGATTGCTCTTTAGTAATTGTGTTGCTCCAAACGGGTGAACAGTACTCTAGAATAGGGCGTATTAATGATGTAAAGATTTGTATTAGATGTGATGATGGAATACCAAACCTTTTAAGAATTCGGAGGAAATGCAATCTTTTGGCGGCTTTTTTAACCATGTGTATAATATTTTCATCCCATGTGAGATTGTCTTGAATTACTAATCCAAGGAGTTTAGCTGATTGAACTCGCTGAATACTATCATTTGTTATTTGAACTTCAGATGGTAAGTTAAAGTTATGCAAGCGACAAATAGTAATTTCTTTTGATTTTATTAGATTAAGTTGCATAAGCGATTTTCTGGCCCAGTTTTCCACTCTGTGAACTAAATATTCAGAATCTGAAGGAGTATCACGCGAGCAAACTTCCCAGCCTGTTAGATCGTCCACAAATTTGACTCTGTTGGGCCAAAATCTCATTAAAGAGTTAACGAAAAGTATAAAAAGCCAAGGTCCAAGTTTGATTCCTTGAGGTACTCCTGCATACAACGTATTCCACAATGAAAGTGTTCCGCAAGGTAAACGAACTCTTTGCTGACGACCAGATAAGAAGCTTATGATCCAGTTGCATGTATAGTTGCTAACGTTAATTTCTCTAAGTCTGTTAATTAATATTGGATGACTAACTAAATCAAAAGCCTTACTGAAGTCAATTAAAAGTATTCGTATGTATTGCCCAGCACTTTCCAATTGATTTATCCAATTATGTGTCATATCAAGTAGTGCATATAGGGTGGAACGGCCGGGGATAGCTCCATATTGTTTGGGATCTAGACTGCTACATATTTTTTTAATAATTTACTTTTCCAATAAAACCTCTCCTGCTATTTTAGCAACAGGGTGTGTTATTTAAATTGGTCGATGATCTTTTCGTATGTTTTTAACCAGCTTATTTTTCTCTAAACAGGTCACATTGGCACATCTAAAGGCAGATATGGGAAATGCCAGTTCATAACAGTATTCTGTGAGAATTCAGGCGGGAATGGTAATGCCATGAATATCAGGACCTGTTGACTTATGAATGTTTAATGTTTTCAATTTCAGAAAAGTTTGATATTCACTGATAAATATAGGGTTTTCGTTTAAAGATAGAATCACCATATCTGATGCAGTTATAGGTTCATACTCATTAGTAATTGTAGTAAACTCGTTATTAATGTAATTTGCAAGTGTAATCTTATCCATAGATAAAAACTTATCACCAAGTAAAAGCTCATTTTTAGCAGAATCAACGGATATGCCACCAACTTTCTTTATTTGAACCCACCAATCTTTTGGTTTAGATGATTTAAGATCAACAACAACATGGTTGTAATATTCTTTGCGAGCAATTTCTAATTTGCGGTTTATACCATTTCTGAGCCTACGATATAAAGAAAATTTCTTTTTTCATAGGGCGTATTGCCTCTTGCTTATCAATCGGACTATTTCTTTAGAAACCGAAGGTTTATTATTAGGGTATAATTTTACAGTTTTCATTGGAAAGCATGAATTAAATAGATGGTTAATAGTTTGAGAAAAAAATTTCCCATTTTTCATTAAATGATAAATTATCATCATAACAAAAACACCAATCTTTTGCAGTTAGATATTTCCCAGAGAGCTTCAATATCTTTATAGCCATTAATAATATTTATAGTAAGATAGATCAGACTTTACTTGAATCATTACACCATCATCAGATTTGTCGTATTCTGATTTTTTGCGGGCATTCCTTTCTATAATATAACCTGGGAGAGAAACATCATTGTCAAAAATATTATACGTTACTTTTACTATTAGCAAAAATTGAAATATTAGCAAAAATATTATTCAACTGAAAATTACAAGTAAGAGCTGATATTTTTTTTTGTGTTGAAAATTGAAATAAAAATTTTGAAATGTAACATTCAAATGTAAGCTTAAGCAGCCCAGAGATTTTTGAAAAGCTTCAATGATCCTAAAAAACGATTAATGATGTGCTCAATCTGAAAGCACCACATGATAGAAGAGGGTCTCCTCATCCTTTTCTGTTTTAGATCCGTGACCCGGTTCTGTCCCATTGGGGCGTGTCTTTGGTCCCACGAACTCTGACTTTGTGCATGGCACGCCTCAATAGGTTTGGAATATCTTTGCACAAATCAAGAAACAGTCAAATTTCTTTGTTGCTTCCAGTTACTCAAAACCTTATAAATACATGAACATTAGTTATGGAGAGAATTCAAATTTTTTTGAAAAATTGTAAATTTTCAAACTAAAATTGTTAATCTTTTTAACAACCTCATGCACAGGAATATGCTTTAATAGACATTTTCAAATTTGCATTGAAGTATGTTTCGCAATAGAACTACCCATGCTCCAAGATTTTCAAATTTTCTAATAGGCTGTGAGAAAATTCTTTGTAAATGTGGAAAAACGTTTTGGTCTTTAAAACGGACGCTAGCCTGTTTAAGGTTAACCAACAAGTGTTTCATTATGGCATGTTGGATACATTTAGCAATTTCATAATTTTCAATTTTCATAAATTCAATAATAATACTTGTGAATGAATGATGTATTAACATTCACCACTCAAGGGATACAAAATTTAGTGACCAAAATATTTTTTAATGGTTATTTCATTGTGATACATATTTAAAATATGAATGTCCCAAATACTCATGTAAGCAAACCACAAATAATTATAATTCGCAGTGCAGCAGAACAATCTGGATCAAAGTTGAGAGAATGGCAAAAGATAAAGCAGAAATTGGTAACATTCTCAACCACTTTAAAATTAATGCAACTATCATTGCTGCTTGCAGAATTGGGAAATTCAAACAATATTCAATGTGGATTATCCATGGGAGTAGTTAAGACTGAGTAAAGGACGTGCCAATGGGACACCCATGACTATTTGTCATGTGGTAATGGACTGATTCTATTGAACGCCAACTGTTGACGAAATATTTTTGACCAAGCTAAATTTACCAAATTAATTTTTTGACAAAAATTTTATTTTGTTTTCTAGCATTGGGGCAAATTGATATAATTGATGACAAGAATTTTTTTTTGACAATATTAAATTGAGCATAATAATTTTTAGATGAAGATTTTACTGCTTAAGTCTAGGAATTAGGCAAACTGAAGTAATTATTGACAGGGTTTAGTTATAAAATTTATATTGTAACAATGTTGAAGCACATCACAACATGCTATTATAATTTAAGCAAAAAATAATTCAAAGTTACAAAACCACAATATCTTGGGTTTTAGCAAAGCTTGAAATTTTTATGAAGACATTTCTGCATGGATTATTATTAATAAGAAATTTAGTGTGCAAAGGGAAAAATATAACTATATATTTAGCAACTGTGTATAAATTGTGCTAAATGTAAAAGCATACATTACACAATGACTGTGAGTGATGAAGTTCAGCATTGTGCAATCTTCAACTTGTAAAGTTTCCATCTTCATTCTAAAATATGACGGCACTTCCACATTCACCCAGGAGGTCGCCATCAAAAATGTGTTAAGCCATTTATTTAATGTGGCAGGCTTTCCCCAGGAGCCTACTGTTACCACAGAACCTAAACACATAGTAAGTTAGTAATAAAATAAAAATTATGCCTGGTAATCCATGAGTGTATGTTAAGGGATTGTATGCAGAATGGCGCAATGTTCAGTTGATCTTTTCAATTTCTTCCCAAATTGAGGCTGTCACAGCAACATTACCTAAATAGAGTAAAAATGCAATATAGTGAAAATAAATACATATACCTTTGTAGGTAGTGTATTTGAGACCAACCATCTCCTACAAGGTGTAAACAAGAAATGAGTGCAAATTAAATAAACACTCTTTAAATATAGCAATTTAAAGAATATTTGTTAAGAAGTAGAGGTGAAGTCACAAGACAAAATTTATTTACTACATCATACTACAAGAGCTGATTAAATGAGTCTATCTAAACAACTGTAAGTAATAGTTTACAGGAAAAGGCATATACAATTCTCTTTTTTTTGTGTTATTCACTAAGCATAAATCTTTTTGGGGGAGGTCCAGTGTCTATATTGGGGGGCAGATCTTTTCAAGTGAAGGGAGGAGCCAATTTCATTATGCAGTGGAGGCATAATATCAAAAAGCACACATGAATATATAATACTATAGTTAATAAGGTTACCTTGATGTTCATAAGGCAGGCTTTGATCAAGGAGGTAGTGTTTATTGTCATATGGAGTTAGAGATATTTTGTTTGTGGTCTGCATTGAAATGTTGTGATCATGACTGCTAATGGCTGTCATTGGATGATGAACAATTTCTTCTTTGACCAAAATTGATTTGAAGAGATCAAAGTTCATCATCTTCTTGACAGCCCCCACAACCCCTTAGCACTTGCCTTCTCATTGTATTCATTGTTTGAAGCATATTGCACAGAGTACATTTTTTACATTAGTGCAACCACCTGACTGATGACATCACCACCAAGTTTGTCTTTGACCTTTAAATACATTTTTTATTTGTTTCACTGAATAATGATGAGGCTCTAGAATAATTTGAAAAGTCAATTGGTGTGCCAATGATGCCAGTTCTTCATACACATTGTGGCTCTTTATTTTATAGAGAAGGGAGTCTGTATCACTGTATAAAACTGTAATTTGATTTGCAAAGGCAGGCTTCATTATATTATAGTGGAACTTAAATATCTGGAGCTTAGAAAGTTCCAATATGGCCTGACTCACATAATTCAGCTTGTTCCACACAATTTCTTTATTTTTTAGCATGAGCTGCACCAAATTTTCATTGATTATATTGAATGATTTGAATTTCAGCTCCTTGATTAATTTTTCTGCAGCCTCCTAATCCTTAACAAATTTAGCTCTAAATCACTTCCTTAGTGATTCCATTGTTTTGCCAAATACTGCATTAGACATGAGCTTATAAAAACTTTTTTCAAAATCATTTTTGCTGCCTTGTATTTTGATGTGTTCAAATCTATGTAGGGAGTTGTTATATCCAAGTCCATTTTGTTCCACTTTTTTCTGATTGGTTGAGAGGTGGGTCCATTTTGTTCCACTTTTTTCTGATTGGTTGAGAGGTGGGGAATATTTTCTTCCACTTTTTTCTGATTGGTCAAGAGAGGACATTTGGCCTCTGCTGGACAATGTATATTGGCAGGGGGTGTATCTCTGATGTCATTGGACTATGTTTTGTTGGCATTGTTTACAGTTTATTGTTTAAGTGTAGCCAATTTATCAATACACATAGAGATAAAGAAATTCTCAAAATTCAATGAAATTAGAAATGTTTAAAATGTAACCAATTCTATTATTCATATACGTTTTTGGAATTACATAATAAGTATTTTCAAATAAATAATTTTCTAATATTGAGGGTAATAAATACGTTTCACAGAAAACACATGTCAATTGAAAAAATAAACACATTTGTTTGCAGTCTATTGTTTAAAATGTAGCCAATTTTTTTATACATATTACATTCCTTGGAAATTGCTGGGGGTGTTGTAGTGACGTCATGGTGTGTTGACTGATTAAACAACTCAATCTATATATTCATCCAAATCATCAGATAAAATCATTATTTTTCTTCTATGCAAATTCATTTTTTTGTGGCAATGTCTTTTGAAACCATAGCATTTGGTTCACTGGGCAATCTATTTGATGAGTTATGTACAACTCCATCACCAGCCTCTAACTATAATCTGCTAACACAAGAGATGATGGTCCCTCCTCCTGCACATGTAAAAGAAAAAAGAAAGAATCAACACAAATGAGGACGTCCTGTAGTCAATAATAATGCAATTGTCTTCCCAATCTCCAACACTATTGAAGATGACAATGTTTTACAATGTTTAAATGATGTCAATTCCCAGTCATCACAATGTAGTTTTTCAAACACAGGTCCTGCTAGTGAACTTCTGAAAAAACTTTGGCTAACAATCAAAGATGCTGTTCAGTTGAACACAAGATATAGTGTTGCAGTAAAGATGAGACTTGATATTTGTGTTTACTATTTTCTGCCTAAACACTATGTCATTACATTGGGTGAAAATTACAAGGTTTTGATCAATAAAAAACTTTTTCACAAAGATGACATGGGGATTGAAAACAATGCCATTGCAAAATGTATTGAATTACAGTTTAGTAAATAGAAAATGTAGTTTTGCGCACACAGATGCATTCTACATGTACTAGTTAATATGTATAAAAAAATTGGTTACATTTAAACAATAGACTGCAAACAATGCTGACAAAACATATTCCAATGATATCAGAGATACACCCCCATCAATATACACAGCCCAGCAGAGGCCAAGGTCCCCCTCAACCAATCAGAAAAAAGTGGAACAAAATGGACCCCACCTCTCAACCAATCAGAAAAAAGTGAAAAGAAATGGAACCCACCTCTTGGCCAATCAGAAAAAAGTGGAATGAAATGGACTCAGATATAACTACTATAGGGCTTTAAAAATGGTGCTTGCTTAAATTGTAATGCCCTGTTGAACTTGGTTATCTTTAGCCTGTTTTCATCATAAAATTGTAGGAATTCATAGTGAACCACATACTTTTCCCTTAGAAAAAATGTAATAGCATTCTCGACACCTCAGGTAACAAGCAATGGTCAACCCCATTGGGACGGGACGAAGTTCTCGTAACACCCCACCCCTATTTACCACATGGAAATGAAG
>CABFPE010000490.1:611357-621454 GCA_900660155.1 Hofstenia miamia
TTTTAAGAAATGCTCACCGTGAACCCCAATTTGATGTGTGACTATTAAACGAGCACATAGATCATCACGCATACTCAATTCATGATTATTTTGACATTAATCAGCTGAACTGCTCGCAGACGCTAAGTTAATTGAAATTCGGTGGTTGCGGAACCTGGTATCATGCCCATAGTACTTAGCGCTCATATTTATATATATATATATATATATATATATAAATATATGCGTATATGCTTATATATATATATATATATATACTATATATATATATATATATATATATATATATATATATATACATTGTGCATTTGGTGATGCATATATCTGGTGCTAAGTATAAAGTATGTATTTAGCTGCTACTCTAAATGTAATATACAAAAAGTTTTATTCAGATATATTCAAAAATTGTTGAGTACTCTATATTAATAACATAGGCTTACTAAAAAAGCAATTTTCTTCATACGAAATAATTATTGGCACTAGATAATATGTAGCAGGATTTTCAAAGAGAAAAATTGGAATTTTGCAGATTTTTTAGGCCAATTTCAAAATACAATTTACTCACCCAAAGCCAGACAAACCGCGTCCAAATTAAATTTTTGTGACTTGGGCCTCTTACAGGCCCATGAGCAGGCAGTACACTATGGATTTGATTTGATAATTTGCATAATGTAATGATTAAAATGTCCATTATAATATTTTGTTATGGCACTTTTAATGTTTAAATTTAAAAAAATTAATTAACTATTTAAATTGTTAAGTCACTTTATTTGATGAATGTTGTAACATCAATTAGTGACATGGAAATTGAATTTGAAATTTATTCAGAATTTCGCTCACAATGCATAATAATATAAATTGTTTCTTGTCAATTATCAGCATGGTTATGACTTATTTAAGACTGTTCAGCCTTGAAGAGCATCTGATTGCTAGTTTTTCAGATCATGACCACTACATTAACAATGTAACTAAGAACAACATTCCAGCCAACTTTCCTCAATGCTTTGGCAGAGCAGCTATCTGACAAAGTCTAATCTGTATATGTGGGAGAAGAAAGAGTTTGAAACAGAATTGGTGTTGGACAAATATCTTACAGGGAGACCGTCTAGCTGAGAAGAAATATGCTATTTCATTCAAGAATGTGGTGAATAATCACAAAAATGTCCACATGAAAATATTCTTCTGAATCAGGGTTCCTTGAACAACAATGCCATGGCGCAGGAAAAAAGATTTAGAAGCATTTATTTTAAATTTAAATGTTTAAAGTTACTTAAAAGAATTGAAATATTATAAGAGTTAATTGTTAGAATATTTGAATTCATTCTCATTGCTCTATTTTTTTATTCTGTGTTTGTTTTACATGAGAATTATTAAAATATTACTAATCAGTTCACTGTATTGGGAGTTCTGGTTTATAATATAGATTAATTCCACTTTTTCTATTTCACAATGTTTAAAACAATGTAGTTTTCAAATTCTAAATTATCTAACCTTACAAAAAATTTTATGAAATCAAGTGAATTGGAAACAATACATTAGCATTTCCAGCACAGTCAGGGCTGACAATGTCATTGGAGTTAACAATATTTTTTAATGGTATCCAAATTTTGATCGTAATAAAAAAAATAATCATACAATCCATTGGCATCTTCATAATATAGATTAATTCCACTTTTTCTATTTCACAATGTTTAAAATAATATAGTTTCCAAATTCTAAATTATCTAACTTTACAAATAATTTTTATGAATTCTATTGAATTGGAAACAATACATTAGCATTTCCAGCACAGTCTGTGCTGACAATGCCATTGGAGTTAACAATATTCTTTAATGATATCGAAATTATGATCATAATATAAAAATAATAATACAATCCATTGGCATCTTTATAATATAGATTAATGGCAATTCTTCTATTTCACAATGTTTAATTTAATTCACCCTGAATAATAATATAAATTGTTTCTTGTCACTTATCAGCCACAATGCAAGTCAGCCTGATTATGACTGATTTAAGTCTGTTCAGCATTGAAGAGCATCTGATTGCTAGTGTTTCAGCTCACGACCACTACATTAACAATGTAACTATGGACAACATTCCAGCCAACTTTCCTCATTGCTTTTGCAGAGCAGCTATCTGACAAAGTCTAATCTGTATATGTGGGAGAAGAAAGAGTTTGAAACAGAATTGGTGTTGGACAAATATTGCACAGGGAGACGTCTAGCTGAGAAGAAAAATGCTATTTCATTCAAGAATGTGGTGAATGATTACCAAAAATGTTTACATGAAAACCTTCTTCTGAATTGTGATTCCTTGAACAACAATGCCATGGCACAGGAAAGAAGATTTAGAAGCATTTATTTTAAATTTAAATGCTTAAAGTTACTTAAAAGAAATGAAATATTATAAAAGTTAATTGTGAGAATAATTGAATTCAATCTCATTGCTCTATTTTTCGATTCTGTGTATGTTTTACATGCAAATGATTAAAATATTACTAATCAGTTCACTGTATTTGGACTTCTGGTAAGCCTTATAGAATAATGATACTACTTCTATTTTACAAAGTTTAAAATATTTTAGTTTTCAAGTTCTAAATTATCTAACTGTACAAAGAAATTTTATGAAATCAATTGAAAAGGAAACAATACACTCGCATTTCCAGCACATTCTGGGCTGATAATGCCTTTAGAGTTGAAAATTCTTTTAAACTATTTATAAAATTTTACTTTCATTTGAAAGTAGTCACAGCACATCTGCTTAATATTTTGTAATTCATAAAGATTTTTAATAGTTGTAATTTTGAAATTTTTCCTTATACTTCTTTTAAAGTAATTAAGAAAATCTTTGGAAAATGAAGCAAATTCCATTAATTTCTAGCACATTTCAGGTATTCAATGCTATCTGATATGAAACTTCTTTTAAACTACTTTCTAGTGTGAAATAGTTGAAAAATTCATTCCTATCAATCTAGTTCTTATGAGAGATCCCAATATCATAATTTGAGTTTGCAGCACTTACAGTGAAGCTTCATGCAAATTACAGATGCAGTATAAAATATGTCCTTGCACAGTAATGCATCTAGTCTTGTGATGTCCATGAATACTTTTAATTTGTATTGGCAATTAATATGATTCTGAGAACATTGAATTTACAAGAATCATACGAAGTAAGCAAAGATTTTCTTTTGTGAATAAAATGTTTAATAACTTAAGCAATTGTCAATTGAGCAGCTAAAACTGATGTATTATGCATTTTAGCAGAAATATAAAAGGATCTTTTTTCCAAAATGTACACATCCATTACAGAATTTTGGTACATGTCTGAGTACTTGGAGAGTAATTTAATACAAATATCATCAAAACTAGAGCAAATGGAATTTAATTGGTAAATGTTTTGCAAAATCTGCATACATAACTTTTGTCCTTTTTGTTGTGGCTCATTTTACATGTTGAACAGTCAGATGCCCTTAACAAGTCCTAGAGGTAATGCTACATTATCAGTTAGTGTGGAAGTAGCTTTCTTTGCAAATTGAGTGTTAGGAATATATTCTTGCAGTTTTTTAATAGTATCACTAGATTAATTTGAAACCCTTATAAATTTATGATTTTATCATATTTATCATATGTCTAGCCACATTCCCTACTATCATTCTAGTTGCTTGCTAGTCAATATCTTTAGATAGATTTGAAAATAGGAAATCTCATATTATGAATTGGAAGCTTATAATGTTCTTGAAATTTGTTAATGACATTCATCAATTGATATTAACCACTGCTGTATTTTCAAATCTATTCATTTGAGCTTTTTAAAGCACTCTAATCTCAAAGTTCCAATGAATTCTTATGTTGTAGTTTTCTGAAATACAGATTGAAATGATTGCATATTTTTTATCATTGAAATAAAGTTCGTACAGGAATAATGCTTAAACTGCAAAAAGGTTGTGTATTTTGAATAATATTAATCGAAACATAACTGATGTACCTGCGAAGAATTTGTCTGAAATCATTGATGCCTCATCTAATATCAAGATACAAGTGTAACCGTATATATCTCAAGAGAAATTAGCTTAGATTGAGGTGGCACCTTTGGGATATTATTCATGTATGTGACATTCAATCTCAGTAATCCATAAATTTTCTTACCCTCTAATAATTTTGAAGTGCCAGTAAGTGCAATACATTACATGAAATGTTCTGTAACTGTTGCTACAAATCAGCAAAAATGATATTTAACAGCATTAGATCCACTATGTCGAAGTATATAAAACTGTCCCGGTTTTATATATTTCGATGGCTCTAACACATGTCTTCTATATGCAGTTATCCATGTCAAAATTTTGTTTGCAAGAATTTCTTGATTCTCATTCAAATTAAATCAAGAAGTGGATGAAAACTACCATTGGAAAGAATATCATTTTGCTAGTTATCTGTATCATTGATAGAGGAATTGTTTGAATTGCTTATAGCAATGATATTGACTAATTCATTAAGAGATTTTCATAAATTTTTAATTGAATTGCTATGTCATTACTAAATTAGACTTGTCTAGATTTTGAAGGAATTTGTAATTGACAGCTTTCTCATAAGTACTTTGTTTTCTTATTACATGAACATGATAAAATTTTGCCTTCCAATTATTCTGCATTAATTTCATACATCCAATTTTGAGCTAATTGATTACTGATATTCTAATTAGCATTTGAAGGATTGGCAATATTACTTCAGCCATCCATGGGTTCAAACCTAAAAGTATTCATCAGCTGCTTTGCTGAGTGATCTACTTCATTATTGCATATAGTATTTTGAATTAGCAGATATCTTGATTTTGAAATGAAATTATGTGGGTTTGTATCAGATATCATTCTATTTTCTACAGATCTAAGCAAACAATAAAAAATAAACATTTAATAAACATGAATTTCATATAAGTTGTACTAAAAAAGAAAAAAAGAAATAAATCACGCTCTTGAACAAGTCATCAGTCAATAATTGGTAAATATTCAAAAAATAATTCTTTTCTAAATGCTTCCATTTTAACAATAAGAGCCAATTAGTTATATGTACATCTAGTTGCTGTTTTCAGTCTTTGATGTTGCATAACAACTTTATGAAGAGGACGTTAAGGGTCATTTTTAATTCGATGTAATGTTTTTTTGATCTTTAATTTCCAAATAATATATATATATATATATATATATACACTATATATATATATGTAAATATATGTATGTATGCTTAAATATATATATATATATATATATATATATATACTAGAGATATGGGCGCTAAGTACACAGAAAGTGATACGCTGGATTTTAATAATTTCAGATATTCAAATTTAGTGAAAAATTTGTTTAAAAACGCATTTATAATTTTTAAAATGGCATATAAATCCAATTTTTTTTACAACATTATTAATTTTTTTAAATTTTAAATATATTTTTAAGAAATACTCACCGTGAACCTCAATTTGATGTGTAACTATTAAACGAGCCCATAGATTATCACGCATACTCAATTTATGATTATTTTGACATTAATCAGCTGAACTGCTCACAGACGCTAAGTTAATTGAAATTCGGTGGTTGCGGAGCTAGGTATCATGAATATAGTACTTAGAGCCCATATGTATATATATATATATATATATATATATATATATATATATATATATATATATATATATATATATATATATATATATATATACTATGTATGTATATATATAATATAGATGCATAGAATAAATATTAAATACTAAAAAAATCCTGTCCAGTATTAGCTATTGCCGACCCGGCTTAAAAATTCTGATGGCAATGAATAAAACGCAAGTTTCAATTATTGAAAAATTTCAATAAAAATAAGTTCAAATATCGGTTAAGAACTTCAAAATATATTATTAAGCTAAAGAAAATGTATTTTTATCCGTGTTATCTCAAATATCCAAAACAACAGAATAACACAAAGTGTCAGATATAATTTTTTTCGGGAGATTTTATATATAGCTCTCTTGAAGTCGCAAGTTTTTTTCAAATTGAATTTACTTCACATCAAAGATGCTCTTAAAATATAGCGTCCTATATATATATGTATATATATCATTATATATACATTGTGCATTTGGTGATGCATATATCTGGTGCTAAGTATAAAGTATGTATTTAGCTGCTACTATAAATATAATATACAAAAGTTTTATTCAGATATATTCAAAAATTGTTGAGTACTCTATATTGATAACATAGGCTTACTAAAAGAGCAAGTTTCTTCATACGAAATAATTATTGGCACTAGATAATATGTAGCACGATTTTCAAAGAGAAAAATCGGAATTTTGCCGATTTTTTAGGCCAATTTCAAAATACAGTTTATTCACCCAAAGCCGGCCAAACAGCGTCCAAATTAATTTTTTGTGTTTTTTGTGACTTGGGCCTCTTACAGGCCCATGAGCAGGCAGTACACCATGGATTTGGTTTGATAATTTGCATAATGTAATGATTAAAATGTCCATTATAATATTTTGTTATGGCACTTTTCATGTTTAAATTTAAAAAAAATTAATTAAAAATTAAATTTAAAATGTTAAGTCACTTTTATTTGATGAATGTTCTAAGATCAATTAATGACATAGAAATTGAATTTGAAATTTATTCAGAATTTCCTTCACCCTGCATAGTAATATAAAGTGTTTCTTGTCACTTATCAGCCACAATGCAAGTCAGCCTGATTATGACTAATTTAAGTCTGTTCAGCATTGAAGAGGATCTGATTGCTAGTGTTTCAGCTCACGACCACTACATTAACAATGTAACTATGGACAACATTCCAGCCAAAATTTAAAAAAAAATTAATTAAAAATTAAATTTAAAATGTTAAGTCACTTTTATTTGATGAATGTTGTAACATCAATTAATGACATGGAAATTGAATTTGAAATTTATTCAGAATTTCGTTCACAATGCATAATAATATAAGTTGTTTCTTGTCAATTATCAGCATGGTTATGACTTATTTAAGACTGTTCAGCCTTGAAGAGCATCTGATTGCTAGTGTTTCAGTTCATGACCACTACATTAACAATGTAACTAAGGACAACATTCCAGCCAACTTTCCTCAATGCTTTGGTAGAGCAGCTATCTGACAAAGTCTAATCTGTATATGTGGGAGAAGAAAGAGTTTGAAACAGAATTGGTGTTGGACAAATATCGCACAGGGAGACCGTCTAGCTGAGAAGAAAAATGCTATTTCATTCAAGAATGTGGTGAATAATCAATAAAATGTCCACATGAAAATATTCTTCTGAATCAGGGTCCTTGAACAACAATGCCATGGCGCAGGAAAAAAGATTTAGAAGCATTTATTTTAAATTTAAATGTTTAAAGTTACTTAAAAGAAATGAAATATTATAAGAGTTAATTATGAGAATATTTGAATTCATTCTCATTGCTCTATTTTTCGATTCTGTGTTTGTTTTACATGTAAAATTATCTAACCTTACAAACACAGCACATTCAGGGCTGACAATGTCATTGGAGTTAGCAATATTTTTTAATGGTATCCAAATTATGATTGTAATAAAAAAATATTCATGAATAAATTGGCATCTTCATAATATAGATTAATTTTCACTTTATCTATTTCACAATGTTTAAAACAATGTAGTTTCCAAATTCTAAATTATCTAACCTTACAAATAATTTTTATGAATTCTATTGAATTGGAAACAATACATTAGCATTTCCAGCACAGTCAGGGCTGACAATGTCATTGGAGTTAACAATATTTTTTAATGGTATCCAAATTTTGATCATAATAAAAAAGATAATCATTAATCAATTAGCATCTTCATAATAATATTTTGTAATTCATAAAGATTTTTAATAGTTGTAGTTTTGAAATTTTTCCTTATACTTCTTTTAAAGTAATTAAGAAAATCTTTGGAAAAAGAAGGAAATTCTAATAATTTCTAGCAAATTTCAGGTATTTAATGCTATCTGATTTGAAACTTCTTTTAAACTACATTCTAGTGTGAAATAGTTGAAAAATTCATTCCTATCAATCTAGTTCTTATGAGAGATCCCAATATCATAATTTGAGTATGCAGCACTTACAGTGAAGCTTCATGCAAATTACAGATGCAGTATAAAATATGTCCTTGCACAGTAATGCATCTAGTCTTTTGATGTTCATGAATACTTTTAATTTGTATTGGTTATTAATATGATTCTGAGAACATTGAATTTTCAAGAATCATACAAAGTAAGCAAAGATTTTCTTTTGTGAATAAAATGTTTAATAGCTTAAGCAATTGTCAATTGAGCAGCTAAAACTGATGTATTATGCATTTTACCAGAAATATAAAAGGATCTATTTTCCACAATGTACACATCCTTTACAGAATTTTGGTACATTTCCTGAGTACTTGGAGAGTAATTTAATACAAATATCATTAAAACTAGAGCAAATGGAATTTAATTGGTAAATGTTTTGCAAAATTTGCAACATACATAACTTTTGTCTTTTTTGTTGTGGCTCATCTTACATGTTGAACAGTCAGATGCCATTAACAAGTCCTAGAGGTAACACTACATTATCAGTTAGTGTGCAAGTAGCTTTCTTTGCAAATTGAGTGTTAGGAATATATTCTTTCAATTTTTTAATAGTATCACTAGATTGATTTGAAACCCTTATAAATTCATTAGTGTGATTTATGATTTTATCATATTTATCATATGTCTGGCCATATTCCCTACTATGATTCTAGTTGTTTGCTAAGCAATATCTTTAGATACATTTAAAAATAGGAATCTCATGTTATGAATTGGAAGCTTATAATGTTCTTGAAATTTGTTAATGACATTCATCAATTGATATATTAACCACTGATGTATTTTCAAATCTATTCATTTGAGCTTTTTAAAGCAGTCTAATCTCAAAGTTCCAATTAATTCTTATGTTGTAGTTTTATGAAATGCAGATTGAAATGATTGCATATTTTTTATCATTTGAAATAAAGTTCGTACAGGAATAATGCTTAAACTGCCAAAAGGTTGTGTATTTTGAATAACATTAATCGAAACATAACTCATGTACCTGCGAAGAATTTGTCTGAAATCATTGAAGCCTCATCTAAAATCAAGATACAAGTGTAACCATATATATCTCGAGAGAAATTAGCTTAGATTTAGATGGCACCTTTGGGATATTATTCATGTATGTGACATTCAATCTCAGTAATCCATAAATTTTCTTACCCTCTAATAATGTTGAAGTGCCAGTAGGTGCAGTACATTACATGAAATGTTCTGTAACTGTTGCTACAAATCAGCAAAAATGATATTTAACAGTATTAGATTCACTATGTCAAAGTATATAAATCCTGGTTTTATATATTTCGATGGCTCTAACACATGTCTTCTATATGCAGTTATCCATGTCAAAATATATTTGCAAGAATTTCTTGATTCTCATTCAAATTAAAATCAAGAAGTGGATGAAAACTACCATTGGAAAGAATATCGTTTTGCTAGTTATCTATCATTGATAGAGGAATTGTTTGAATTGCTTATAGCGATGATATTGACTAATTCATTAAGAGATTTTCATAAATTAGTTATATGTACATCTAGTTGCTGTTTTCGGTCTTTGATGTTGCATAACAACTTTATGAAGAGGACGTTAAGGGTCATTTTCAATTTGATGTAATGTTTTTTGATCTTCAATTTCCATATATATAAAATATATATATATATATATATATAATATAGATGCATAGAAGAAATATTAACTACTAAAAAAATCCTGGCCAGTATTAGCTATTGCCGGCCCGTCCTAAAAATTCTGATGGCAATGAATAAAACGCAAGTTTCAATTATTAAAAATTTTTAATAAAAATAAGTATTTTTATCTGGGTTATCTCAAATCGTCAAAACAATAGAATAACACAAAGTGTCAGATATAATATTTTTCGGGAGTTTTTATATATGGCTCTCTTGAAGTCGCAAGTATTTTTCAAATTGAATTTTCTTCACATCAAAGATGATCTTAAAATGTAGCGTCCTATATATATATATATATATATATATATATATG
>CABFPE010000491.1:45027-81264 GCA_900660155.1 Hofstenia miamia
TATATATATATATATATATATATATATATATGTATAATTTGTGTTAATTTCTTAAATTTCAGAACATGAACAGGAACAATTAAGTTTCTGTATTATTTATCTATTTTACGCTTTAATACAATTTATATATGTTTGGTTTCAATCGTGTTTATGCATATTGGCTATGAAGCAAAAACATGTAGAGGTATTCAAATTGTCGTTCCATCATACTTGGGTCACACATTTTGACACAACATTGGATTGGGTCAAGCACATTAAATGCTCAAAATTCTTGGGTTGAATTGGGTCAAAATATTTTGACCCATTTAGCCAACTTAATATATTAAGTTGGCCATGCTTGACTCATTTAAGTGTTGTGTCATGCAAAGGTATATGCCTTGTTTCTGAGAAAAATGCAAGGGTATTGCCAAACACCTGTTCTAAATTTGAAAAGATAATATTACAACTGTAAGAGTCTTGTTTTTGCATAATAATGTTAGTTATTAGATAAATTTTGTACAGAAATGTCCGTTTTCCGGTTTGTAGCAAATATTTTTTTACTGTAACTGTTCAAAAGCATAAAGCATATTAAGGCCATGCTACACTGGCGATTTTTGTCCAAACTTTTGTCAGGTTTTTTGTGTGCTACACTGCGGATTTTTGATCAAACTTTTGTCTGGATTTTTATGTGCTATACTGCGGATTTTTGTTTAAACTTTTGTCAGAATTTTTGTGTGCTACACTGCGGATTTTTGTTTAAACAAAAATCTGGACAAAAGTTTGGACAAAATCGTCAGTGTAGCATCCCCTTTACTTGAATCATACTGATTTGAAGTAAACAGTGACTGAATCTATTCAATTTTAGTGACTTGGGTACGCTTTATACTTTCTTGAATTCAAATGCGGCAGACTTCTTAAAACGTACAATAACAGCAATTATAATAGCCTAAAAATAACTACATTATAATAATTAATTTAAATAATATGAACTAAAAAAAACAAAAATTTAAGACATTATTAGGCCTACATGTAAACATTTTGTTTTTCAAAAGCAGACTAGATGCTTTAAGCGTTCTGGTTGCATGTTACTCACTGTTTTGTTCAACTACCTTGTTGGATAATTGTGATAATTTACTTTAAAGTAATTTGCTACAATTGCTCAACTGCGTGATATTATCAATGAGTAATTTGTAAAAGGTGACTTCCTGTTGCGACCTGGCGGATGGCCAATTGCACGGGGGCGCATTTCATGTGCAATTTAAAACACGTGTTTATCATTAAATACTTAATCAAACCATTAGAACGGCAGTGAGAGCGTTGCTGTGCTATTATCTCTGTAAAGCTATGTCCACACAGACTGTTTATTGACCGGTGGATTTGTTTGTTTCTTGATAACTCCGTTCAAAGTCTCGAAATTTAAATTGTACGCATGGAGAAGAACTGCGTGAAAAAACTTTGCAGTAAATATGAAGGAAAGAACAAAATCAAATTTTCAAATGATGAACTCAAGTTGTTAGAAGCATTGTATCTTGTATTACAACAGTTCCACTTTCATGAGATCGTACAAGAAGGGAAGAACAGTCTGAAAAGACAGTCCGGAATTAGCAAGGATATTATGCGTTCCAGACTGCTCTCGTCGAGATTCACTTCTAGTAATAGCAATGTTGCAAGCGAGAGTATCCTGGATCACTCAGAAGAAGAAACGGATGGCTATCAGTCTGATCAACTTAGCAAATCCTTAGATTACATAAGTCACAATCCTGATTCGTCGGATCAAGTGAACGACCCATTCACCGAGAAGAAAGATATTTTCTTAAAGAACCGTCCCAGTATTCTTTCTTCACACTCACGACATTCGGCTGGTGGTTCTATGAGAAAGGGCGGTGAAGTAAAATTTGATGAGTCATTGCCGCAAACACCCCCGAACTCTCTTACAAATGAAGGCTGTTTTCCGCAAGCCCAAAACGACAAAAGCAAGTATGCAAGTCTTTCTAGTCATGATTCTACTGATGAGTTTCTCAAAAATGTTTTTGAAGATTGGGATAATAAAGAATCTATGCAAAATGACTTTTTTGGAACCGATACAGAAGCAGAAGAGGTGGTAATTTCACGAAGGTATAATTCGAG
Organism: Hofstenia miamia; assembly: GCA_900660155.1. NCBI lineage: Eukaryota > Metazoa > Xenacoelomorpha > Acoela > Hofsteniidae > Hofstenia > Hofstenia miamia. The sequence goes on from CABFPE010000491.1 coordinate 47,134, forward strand.
AAAAGTTATAGATTTGGGACAAATAGAAAAAGATCGATATTACCTCCCTCCTGGTAAAGCAAGTGGTTGGAAATGGAAGCGATCAAAGACAATTCCACTACGAGAAATAGATGATCCTTCAGCTATTATTAAGGACTCTGTAAAACTTTTTTCTAAGTTTAAACACCTAATGAATCAAACTAAACTTACTTCACAATCTACCATTATGGAACAATATAGATCTTGTTTGAAACAGTTCTTGGAATCTATCCAACAGTTCAGTCCAACTGATTTCGATGTCTTCCCATTCAGAGATTCAATTATTAATCTAGACATAATTTGCAATAAGTTGGACAAAGCTTTCCTCAAGAAAAACGACAAAGCTCTTTGTAGACGAAATTTGGCGTTTTATTCTCAGCCGTATTTCTTAGGCATTGTGTTTAACGATCCAAAATGTATAAGTCATACAGAAAATTTTATCAGGATTTTGAAAGAAACGATGATTCGGTTACTGAATCTGTAGCAATTTTGATTTGTTAAATTTACCTGCCAATTAATTTATTCAGTAATTTTTAATTTATTTTCACTCTCGTTTTTTATATTTTGTTTCATATCAAAGATTCGTATGGCATAAACCTTTTACGTGCATGCAATTCCTAAAACTACATGCAAAATTTCATTGGGAAGTCATTCATATCTACTCCACCCACCATAATTTTATTCAACTGTTTTCTAATAATATACTAAATTTTAGGCTGCAAAGTTTAATAGCAATCAGATTGCAACATTGTAGGAGTGCTTAAGAACAATAATCAAAGGGTATTAAATCTAAACTATTATTCATGACAAATATAGTTGCAACAAGTGGTCCAAATTTTTCTGTCCAATCCTATCCAAAATTCTAGAATTCTCTAATTGGAATCCCATTAAATTCCAATCAAATTTTAAGATTACTAATGAAAGTTTTCTATGCAAAGTACTGTATAAATATGATTTTAATTTCAGATCCCATGCATTTAATTACATTGCGTGGATTTTCAGTGCAAATATGTTCTATGTATTTCAACAAGATACTTAAATATATTTTCTGTTTTATTCAATTGAATTCTTTGTCATGGAAAATTCATTTTTTATTTCCTAACAAAATATACTTACACGTCAGATAGTGTGTATTTATAACTTAAACTGTCGATGTCCATCAGAATTTGTTTTTCAGATTTTCAAGTATATTTCTGCAAACCATTTAGACAATTGGTAAAAAATCTTTAAATGTAAGCATATATTAGTGAACGTGTTTAAACGTAATGTTGAAAACTTGCACTAAAGTGTATTGCTGTGGAAGAAGTATTTAAAAAGGTCCATCATTTTTCATTCAAAATTCCAATTTTTTATAAAAATCTTAAATTTTTAAAATTTCTAATGTTTAGCTAATCAAGAGGTGGAAAGGCCACGAGAATAACAAGTAATCTTTGGCTGTTTCTCTTTATGTAGATAGACCAATTGTTTATGTGTGCGATTAGATCATTCATGTAACACACGCATGATAATGCAAAGTGACTATAAAACATAGAAATAGTTCATTAAGCCTAGAAAATGAATGACGCAAATTTCAAGCAATTTCTAATCTAGTCTAGTGGAGAGGGGTTAAAATTTATTTGGGGCCCAGTCCCCTCTCGTGTAAGGATCAAAAACTAAATAAATTCAATTACTAAATTCATTTAAATAACATAAGTTTTCTTATATTAAAGCATGCGTGTATCTAATATTCTCAGCAAAAGAAGAGGATATTCAAGTTTCCTTAATTTAAGCGTGAAATATGAACACAATTATTTGTTAACATGCTTGAAAAGATAAAAATGTTTTTCCAAATTTACTTGGAAAATGCTGATTTTGCGAAAAAAATTTTGAATATTCTCCATTCGGAAAAATTGGAAATAATTCATCTCAACAACTTGATATACGCAAGGAACGGTTTCATTTCAACTTAATTTCCTACTATGAGCTTAGAAATGTAGTAAATAAGCTAGATAATAATAAATCATGTGGATCCAGTAACCTGCCGTATTGGATAATTAAGAAATATTTTTATATTTTTGGTGAATANTATTAGTGAACGTGTTTAACGTAATGTTGAAAAATTACACTAAAGTGTATTGCTGTTTAAGAAGAATTTAAAAAGGTTCATCATTTTTCATTCAAAATTCCAATTTTTTATAAAAATCTTAAATTTTCAAAATTTCTAATGTTTAGCCAATCAAGAGGTGGAAAGGCCACGAGAATAACCAGTAATCTTTGGCTGTTTCTCTTTATGTAGATAGACCAATTGTTTATGTGTGCGATTAGATCATTCATGTAACACACGCATGATAATGCAAAGTGACTATAAAACATAGAAATAGTTCATTAAGCCTAGAAAATTGTAGATGATGATAAAAGAAACTGAAAATGAATGACGCAAATTTCAAGCAATTTCTAATCTAAGGCAGTCATCTACTGGAGAGGGGTTAAAATTTATTTGGGGCCCAGTCCCCTCTCGTGTAAGGATCAAAAACTACATAAATTCAATTACTAAATTCATTTAAATAACATAAGTTTTCTTATATTAAAGCATGCGTGTATCTAATATTCTCAGCAAAAGAAGAGGATATTCAAGTTTCCTTAATTTAAGCGTGAAATATGAACACAATTATTTGTTAACATGCTTGAAAAGATAAAAATGTTTTTCCAAATTTACTTGGAAAATGCTGATTTTGCGAAAAAATTTTTGAATATTCTCCATTCGGAAAAATTGGAAATAATTCATCTCAACAACTTGATATACGCAAGGAACGGTTTCATTTCAACTTAATTTCCTACTATGAGCTTAGAAATGTAGTAAATAAGCTAGATAATAATAAATCATGTGGATCCAGTAACCTGCCGTATTGGATAATTAAGAAATATTTTTATATTTTTGGTGAATACCTGCTTGTAGCATTTAATCAAAGTATTATAAATAATGATTTTCCTACCCTTTTAAAGCAATCTGATATTTCACCGTTATATAAAAAAGGAGACCCGCTAGACCCCATGAACTACAGGCCAATTAGTATAACACACCCCTTCTTAAAAATATTTGAAAAACTACTAGCCGCACAAATGTACAAATTTATCAATGACAATCAAATTTTATCAAGTAATCAATTTGGATTTCGACCTAAATTCAGCACATCTGATGCGATTTTATCAATCACAGAAAAAATTAAACAAAATTTAAATCAAAATTTGTTTACAGCGGTTGCTTTACTTGATTTAAGCAAAGCATTTAATTCAATGAATTTCGATATTTTAGAAGAAAAATTAAGGCTAGAAGGTTTTAGTGTCAATGCAATAAATTTCATTNGGAACTGTATTAGGACCCATTCTTTTCGCACTTTATGTCAATGACATTTCAAAATCCTTGACAAATGGAACTATTTACCAATATGCAGACGATACTTGTATATTACGGACAGCAAAAAATCCCTTTGAGGCAACCAAACATTTGACAAAAGATATTGAAAATCTCGTAACATATTTCAATCATAATAAACTAAAAATCAATTCTGACAAAACTCAATTTATCATCTTTTCATCTAAACAACAACAAAAGCATACTGAAAATTTTAAAATTAATGTTTGTGATAACGAAATTAGTCAAAGTAAATGTGTAAACTATCTAGGTGTATTACTAGACAATGACTTAAATTTCGATAGTTTCTTCTCCCACAAATTAAGAAAGATGGCATGTGGAATAAAATATTTGTACCATTTGCGCCATGTAGGAAAATCATCGCATGTAGAACTAATTCATTAGTTTGTCTTAAGTCAATTTAATTACTGTGCATTTGTTTTTCAAAATCTCACATCGCAAAAACGTTCATCATTAGCAAAATTGTTTAACATGGCATTTAGAATACTTAATTATATTGAAAAACATGAATCCATAACGCAATTAAGATCATCATATAATATTTTGGCACCGAGTTACTTTATTCAGTATCAATCTTTATGTATGATTCACAAATTTATTCATGAATTAAGTTCANTTGCGCCATGTAGGAAAATCATCGCATGTAGAACTAATTCATTCATTTGTCTTAAGTCAATTTAATTACTGTGCATTTCTTTTTTAAAATCTCACATCGCAAAAACGTTCATCATTAGCAAAAATGTTTAACTGGGCATTTAGAACACTTAATTATATTGAAAAACATGAATCCATAACGCAATTAAGATCATCATATAATATTTTGGCACCGAGTTACTTTATTCAATATCAATCTTTATGTATGATTCACAAATTTATTCATGAATTAAGTTCATTAAGTTTTCTTAATAATTACATCAAAATCAATAAAAGAAATAAAACACTTTTTAGCATCAATAATCGTCAAGATTCATTTTCTTTTAAATGTTCAATCTCTTGGAATGATTTAAGTATTGATATAAAATGTGAGAAAAACAATAAACACTTCAAGAAAAAATAAAACAACTTCTATTAAGTAGTCAAACATTATTGGACATAGATAATAAACTCAACTCATGGTCAAATTACTTTTAAAACTGCCCTTTAATTAATATTGCATATGTAATTAGTTTTGTAAATATTTTTGTCATGTGTTAGTTTATAGTTTTTNTTTTTATATACATTTAAGCAATAAATTTGCTTTGACTATTCTTAATGTTCAGATTTGAGAAAATCTAAAGCAAATGCGAGCTACCAGTACTTCAAATATTTCTGCTTATGTAGATGTGGAGAAAACACTCTTCTATCTTGTAGCCTTTTAGATTTTGGATATCCTTATTATTTTTGGTCGGTTGATATTATGGTGGATATTTTGAAAAACCAAATTTCGATTTTTTTTTCAATGTTATATTTCAGTTCCTGTCATTCAGAAGTACAATATACGAACCATAAATAAGCTTAGTTACTCACTTTTGGAAAACGAATTTTAAAACCAGTGTTTGGCCTTAAGTCCCTTGGATACGGTTCTGTTTTAGCATGCAAACTTTAAGTTCATAGAAAGTATTCAATAGATAAGACCAACCAATTCTTAAAATAAAAAATGAAAATAAAATTTATGTTACATAAATGAATTTCCGTTTAATCTTTACTCGCTCTCCACGTGTTTCTTTCAAAGCTTAATACATTTAATTTATATTTGTAAAAGTCAGTTTAAATTTCAAAGAGTATGATTAAATACCCACAAAGGTTTCACATATTACTGTGAATTAATATTGCCTTATAAATTGATGGCGAAGCTCAAAAACATAAAGTTGCAATACCAGAAACAATGTTTGATAAGAAAGATCTGGTAAATATCTGAACCCACGTGTTGAATGCTTACCCTTGTAAGAGCCCCCTTGTTGAAATTTTGAGCACTAAACCTCTGATCTAAGGCATAGATTTGTATACAATATTGTATATATTTGGTTCTAGCTATTCTTCATCATGTTGTCTTAAGAAGAATAAACGATCCAGAAAGTATGCACTTGTTAAATTTAATAAACATATTATAAGTCAAGACTGCTATTTATAACTAGAATAACTTTCCAAAAGAAATCCAAGTACTAGACAACTGTAAACTAGTACACATCCAAGAAAGAATTAAAACCATTCATTCTAAAATAAAAGTTCATATCGGGTAGACGGCATGGATTGGATTTAAATTTTATGTTAGCGACTATGCAATGCTCAATATAAGTAAACTATCCTGTAATTTTTCCTTATTATTGTGTATATATTTATTCTTGTATTTTGTAATTTGTGTCGCCATTCTTTTGAATAATCAATATAGCATAAAAAACATTCAAAGGAAAACTATCTTATGCACAATCGCTTAAACTCCTTGATTTTAATTAATTGATTACACTTTCAAGTATAAAGTCTGTCATGATTAGGCATAATTTAAAAAGTATACATTTGTTAATACTATTAAGAAGATGCAAAGCAAAGTGCTAAGTATAGATTAACAATAAAAAATGTGGAATCACTCAATTTATGACAAAAGAAAGGGAGATTGTAGATAGTACATTTCATTATTATTATCGTCATTTCAATATTCTATCCTGTGCAAACAATACCTTTTCTCTTAACTCTTAAATTTTCATGGTATTTTCTACCTAAGATAATAATTGCTGCTTACCAGGTAGAGCAGGAAATATTTTTTGAATATATGACCTGGAAATGGCCGGTAAACTTGTAGTAAAATGGTATTTTTCAGTAACTTGAGTTTGAAAAGCCACCATAATATTCAGAAAATACCTTAATTGCTTTTGCTTAATTAGCTGTAATTTGGTGTTCCAGCTTACAAATTTAAAGAAATAATATTATACCTGTCTTAAAAACTAGCATTCTTAAAACTCAGAAGAATAGGCCCAAATATTCAAGAAAATCTTTGAATGCAATGAATACAGCATAAGAACGAAGATTTGAAATAATGGTTCGACTACAAAGGTAATCATTTTGGACTCTGGTCCGCGAGTACTCGAGTTGACAATGACAACTATTTTTCTTTATTTTCTGCCTGTAATGTCGAAGAATCCATCGACCTCTAACTAATTATCTCAAATTGTAAGTGGCTTGGTTTCTCTTCATTTTGTTTAAAATTTTGTATTTCTGTGGTAAACTTAAAGAGAGTATAACAGTTGTATAATATATAGCTTAGCCTAACCAAAATATAAATCTAAATATAATTCGACTCGAGCCTAAAAAAATTAACTTGCAGGGGCCTATTTTGAACACTATGGGTTCATTATTTCGCATTAGGTGATAGTTCCACAAGAGAAGCAAATATATGATACCACCTATGTAAAAATTGAAAATCTAAAATGTATTTTTCAATACATTGTTTATAAATTAAGTATCATTTACTGCATTTCAGCGAGAACTATTTTGCATAATAGTCAGTATGATTTAATTTCACCACAATTTTCCAAATGTCGGCCCAAGCCCGGCCCAGGCATGAGAGAGGGAACAATAATATTCAGGTCTCCTTGCATACCTCATTTCAACATTATTTAATTTAATATTATCTAATAGTTTCATTTATTAATATTGTCCTCACATTGCATGCATTCAGGTTAAAATGACGACTTACAATAAATTAATAGCATATATTCTAACTGTTAAGTCGTCCTTATCTTCATATCATTGAATACAACTTTACAACGCCTACATGTGTATAGCTAAGAATGACTAATTTTAATTTAGCAAGCCAGAATGCATTTGAAAGGAAGCAATATTGAAATATCATTACATTTAAGAGAAACACAGATTGGCATATTGCTAATTATACTTGTGGTTTTGACAATTTGCCGGACATTAACCACGAATAAAATTAATTCCACTACCTACTCCACTATTACACGGAATCAATTAACTCAATATTTTACGAATTTGATCACAGGAATTTAATGTATATACTGCACTGTTTTACAAGATGCATCTTGAAGAATTTAATATAGTGTTGGGACACCTTTCGCATTTACTGTCAACATTTTATATCATGCGACAGTGGCGGATTTAAGGGGGGCTATAGGACTGCCCCCTCCCATGAGAAAGCAAAATGGAGTTTAGCTATTAGTTTAATATGTGCAACCTTAGTAAAAATGTTGGAAAATTCAAATTAGTCCCTCATTTTTATATTTCAATTGCAAAATCGATCCATAGGTTTGCCAAATTTTGCTAAAATATTTGCAATTTTTCCTGAAATTTACCAAACCTTTCCAATTGTTCTTCAAATAATCTTACTCAATTCTAAGAATGTATGAAACATAGTGGCAATCCAATATTATGCATTTCATCTAACATCCACTAAACTTTGGTATTCAATATATTATAAAAGCTGTCAACTGCTTCCACAATATACATAAATGTTAATTTAGACACATTTTTGTTCAAGGGTTTGTCCTAGGGGACTGGAGAGGGGGAGCTTGTCTCCCTACTTTTCTAAGAAAATTCACATGTCTCTACTTAAAAAATGCAGGCCATATTTACCTTAGGAGAAATTTAAGAAAATCCTCACTTCTTTGTAAGAATAACCGAATATAAACTAAAATCTCAGAAAAAAACATAACTATGAGCTATTTTAGTCCCCCCAGATATTTGTCGCTGTTTTTGCTTTCCATCAGCACCTAATGAAATCAACACAATTTGCACACTGGTCAATTTATAACTATTAGTTATTTATTAACGACACAACATTTCAGATGTTCTGTACACCCAAGGAATTTGTTAGATGTTCTGTATAGTCATCAAGATTCAAACCTGCTACACCTCAATAGCAATCAACCATCCAACCCCCTTGGTGTGGGTATCTTTTGCCATCATTTTTTTTGATTCATTGACATTTCTTGAGAAGTGTATTAAGATAAACACGGACAAGCACAGCAACTTTCTTAAATGAAAAGCTCAACATGTTTTAAAAATACTTAAAATTTTTCTAGTTCAGCTTTATAAACCTGGGGATCTAGGCAAATGGGGCTTCTGAATTCTCTCCCCACCTGCTAATTTTTTCTTCAACATTAATTAAATTAACTATATCACATATTTCAAATGATGTTTAAAATGTTTTCACAATATTATTAATTTTCATAAATGTTTAAATTTTAACGATTTTCTACCAAATTTTCAAGAATTTCTGAAATTTTAAACAGTATTTTGCATAAATTGTTTAACTTTTGTAGTACAAAACAATTACCCAATTTAAGTATAATCTTAGTCTTATTAGGGGTTCACCATCTCCCTCATTTTAATGTTTTGTTTACAAGGTAGAAGTTTCGATCCTAAGCCTACAATAATGCAAATGTATCCCTACTTTAATAATCAGCTAAGGTCGATTCTTAAATTACTGATTTTATAATAATCCTGAAGGTCAAAATTCAGTAAATTTGTTAGTGCATGTATTAATGTCTTTTTCTCTCCAGTATTTCACAAAACAATTGTGATGGCATAGTCCAATAGAGTCTTGAGGAAATTGCTATATTACTGATCCCGATACCGGATCCATGCGACTGATAGTGGTCAAGGATAACTAACACAACATGAGACAGGATCAGTACGATACTGAGATCAACTTTTCAATTTCAACTGAGACTGGGACCATGCATTTTGATTTAATATTCGATATAATGTTTTACTTGGTAAACTAGAATATGTCCGCTATACCTCCATTCTCCATTCTGTTTGATTAATAATGCATAATATTAGCACATTTAATTTTAGCATGGGGCAGAAATAGGTGTTTCTATATATTAAAACAAAATTTGATGCATTAGACAAATTAACGTATTTCTAAATGAATTCGAAGAAACTCAAACTGAATGTCATGATGATAACTTAAAGATTGAAAAGTGTATGACGAATCAAAATTTAATCATCTGTTGAGTGAAAAATACTAGACAAAAATTGAGGCTAAGATCTTCAGTACCCCATCAGAATTTCTAGATCGGCCCCTGGCATGCGAAATGGCAATTTAATCAAAATACATTTCTATGTGAAATTTGAGGAGAGTCACCTGTAGAACACATAAGCTTCCCATGGAACTATTAACAACTTTAACTTTAAAGATCTTTCAAGTTCTTATAGGAATTTTTAAAATGCCATTATAATTAAGAAAAAGGGTTATATTGAAGTGTATGGTTTGGTAACTTTGTTTTCGAAGACCAAAATCAATTACAAATCCCAGTAAGCTTAAATTGCCAAGCAAATCAATATTTAATGACAAATCTTCAATTTTCATTTTATTTGGAAAGTTAAAGTTCCAATTTTATGCGTTCAAAAACCAAACAAAAATTTTCCAGTTATATTGGTACTTTTAAAAATGCTTATAGGAACTTGAAAGAACCTTAAAGATGTTCAAAGTCTAAGTTGATAGTAGCTCCATGGGTTTTTAAACACTTTAAGGACTACATTTAATGATTGAAAAAAGTTAATCCAGTTTTCCCCTAATACTTTCTCAAAAGTATCATTTACATTCAAATGCGCATCTTGAAAGGGCAAAATGGGGGAGGTAAAACTCTTTTTTGGTACCTCAATTTTTTTCACATATATTCAATTTTTTCCATACCTAGATTTCAGATAATGAGGCGGTCTAACGTCCATTGAAACAACTACCCTGAAATATTTTCTTTTCTGGAGAAAAATGCGTGACTCCCATCCATGCGCATCGTGCCAAAGTCAGAATTTGTCGTGCCGTAAGGGCTGTCATTTGGACGGGACAGCCATGTCGTAAATTTAAGTCGAAATAAAAGAAAAGACAATTACTCTATCTAGTGGTGTTATTGGTGTTCTCAGATCTTAAATATCTTCAGTAGTTTTTGAGTTATGTGTTACATTTTTTGGGGAAACCTTCACAGATCTTGAAAAATTCCCAGTAGAATATAGACGAAAAATTAGACCTTAGCATGCCCAGCACAGGAAACTAATCCAGGAACAAATTCGACTTAATTAGTTTAATGCCAATTCGCCCCTCTTACACATTAATCACTTTTAAGATCATTTCCAAAAGATTTCTAAAATTGTTCTGTTTACTAAACCAATTGGCTATGCAGGAGCTAAGAACAATGTTATTATTGGAGGGGTTGAGCTGAGGTCCTTCCTATACAAAGCTAACATTTCTTAAATTTAGAAAAGATTTTTTGCAAAATAAGGGCCTCCTTTGACAATTTATTGGGAGGGGGCGCTAGCCCTCACAAACAATTCCTTTTCCATAGTTATTTCGATGAGATGGGTTTGAGAAAAAATCGTTCAGAATCTGAATGATGTACATTTGAATTATAATCGAGTAAATTCGTGCAATCTAATGTAATTCACAAACAGTCAGCAATGTATTATTTAATTTAATTATTTGTGAAAAAGGAAGAAAAATATTAAAGAGATTTATCCTGCATGAGATGGCGTTAACTTCGGAATAGACAGGTCACGAGAGTATGATGATGGATGATGACTGATCATCTGCGCAGCTCATCCGATAATAACCCTCTCAATTTCTAGAGATCCAGAATGGACATGTCCATTTTAAGAAGAATTGCTAGAAAAGTATTCTGTATTCAGGCAACATCGTCGCAGCCTGAAAGAGATTTCTCGTATGCCGGCCTAATACTTAAGAAGAAGCTTAATTAGTCGTTAAAAGATGGAGGCATTAAAATGATTGAGGTCAGCCAGCACTGCTGATCTTTTGAAGTCTTTTGTAATAATGACTGTTAATCAAAATGTTTTAAATCGTATTAATATTTTGATAATTCTTTGGGCCTGGACAGGGCTGGGCTTGGACTTTTTTAGATTTCTACTTGGGGTAGACTGGGGATTGGCCGAAATTTTCGCCGATTTGCAACTATGTAAACAGTGGTGTAACAAATCTTTGCAGCACCTCCCCTGCAAAATTCCTTCGGAGGCCCTCTCTATTTAAATTAAAATAACCATACCTATTACCTAATTGTCTCATAATATAACAAATACTGTATTCAGATAATATATGCGCATAATTACAATTACAAAATTTTGTTTTTTTAAAATAGCATCAATGAAAAAATACTTTTGCATATAACCGTTTTTTGCAAAGGTTAAGGAAAGGGGGGCTGGGAGAGCTGGAGCCCCCCACCCCCTAACCATTATTGTCCCAGGTCGGCTCAAGGAGCATATTTTAACATCAATTCTTTATAAATATAAAATTCAAACATTTTATTGAAAATATGTTATTGTAATATACCACTTACATAGCATGCCCCAATACATTTTTTCAATTATGAAAATAAGTTAAAATCTTCACTTCAGTTTTTAATGACAACATACAACTCTGAAACCTCCAGACAAAAAAAGTGACGACGATCAAAGACATCCGAGGTGAATGCTATAATGCGCATCTATTTGACTTAATTATTGTCATCTACAATGCCGAACGGACATTTTCAAGACTCAGGCTTCTGTGGAACTACCTTCAGAGTACCATAGACAAATGTTCACCAACTCTCTCACTATTCTGTACACCCACAAGGAATTCTGTCAAACAATTGAAATTACCGATATTTTGTATTTTGGAATGATAGAAGCATATTAAAATTATATTTTAGTTGATGCGTTGATCTCAGATTATAGCTTATTCAGACATTTTTCTACTATATTCTAATTGTTACTTAATATTTTTTAGCAATTCTTAAAAAACGATACATATTTGTAAAATTTGGTAAATTTAAGTATATGTATCACCAATATTTGTAATATAATTTACAATTTGCAAATATGATATATTTTGAAAAATTAGCTGGTGGTGTGGGGACTTCAGTACAAAATTCCTGTTCTGGATCCCTATTGCAAAGATCTCTATTCTATTATTTAACTGCTACCAACATCTTCACTAGAGTGACAATATGGGTTTAGCATCGACCAGAACCCGATTCAATCAGAATATCAACTACATGAATCCTGAAACACTTTGATTCATATTTAACGTCCTGGATTTCTATTCAATCAAATGCTGATTCACTTCAATCATCTGATATTGTAATTAATCTTAGTCATTTTATTTTTGGTACTTAACGTCCTGGATCCTTCCCAAACTGAATGGTGATAACCATCAGTAAATTTTTATTAAAATTTGAGCTTTGATGACATTTCCCACACCCAGTAGTACTGAGTCAGTACCCAAGGTCAACCCATATGAAACCCAAACTCGGCTCAAATTTATTCAGGTACCTGATTCCCCCTCAACATCACAGTCAAATGCACTTGACAGTTATGTGACTAAGTAAAAACCTTACTGGTTATATGTGGGAAATTTTGAATTTTGTAGTTTTTGAAATTTGAGAGATCTCAATCCAGAATAATGTTGAAATATATGAATATTTTTAGTTTTTTGTTGTTGATTTTTTTGCCTGTTGGCGGCAAGACAATAAAATTTATTGTTATTGCCATTGTTGTAGTTAGAGTAATTAGTTGTGTTGTAAATTAAAAGTATGGGAATGGGCCAGTGACGTACGCAGGGGGGACAGGGTGGAATGCCCCCGTCCGATTTTTGACTGGATAAATCAAAAAAATTTCGTACAAAATTGAAAAATTTAAAATCTAGGATTGTGAAATGTATTTTTTAGGATGTATTTTCTCAATATTTTCAAAAATTTTCGCGGGTCTTCGCCCCGCATTTTGAAATTATTTGATGTCCCTCCGTCAGAAAATCCTGTGTACGCCCCTGGAATGGGCAAAACTTACAGTTAAAGCCAATTGGGCTACACATGATCATCTTATGGATGGATGAGGGTATAAGAAATACCTTACCAGTGCAGGCTTACTGAGTATTAACATACAAGATTGTCATTATCTATTTTCAACTATATTGTACCAAATCAATAATTTTGAGAAAGTACATATTAACTTCTATATTCACATATAATTAAGCCCCCTCCCTCTACCACAAAGTCTATCAAAGCACATTCAACTGTTATATTTAAAATGGCATGAATTGAATATAATCACTGTCAAAACAAATGTATTTTAAAATAAAAAGTTTATAGAGTTTTTAAAATTCAGATTCTTTTGAGAAGATTTAAAATATTCTTCTGACTGTAGAAAATCCGATCAGCATTCTTCTTCTTCTACTTCTTCAATGCTCATTAATTTAGAATCATGTGATAAAAACTTATATCTGTGTGAAATTTTATCTACATTCGACTTCGTTTGCTTTGTGAAACTTGTTACAGATCGTTTAAGAATACCTCTAACAGGAAGAGGAACAGTTTCGTTCTCAACTATCCAAGCATGATTCAACGCTTCTGCCGCATTAGGACGTTCTGAAGGATCTTTTATTAACAAAGTGCTAACAAAGCGTTTTGCATTTTCAGAGATACTTTTCCATCTATTTGAGATGAATTGGACGTCTTTATTTTCTATCATGTGTATTAATATCCCGTCATCATCGCAGGAAAATGGTAAATCACCACTAAGTACAGCATAAGTAATTACTCCTAATGACCATATATCCACTCTATTGTTATAGGGCTTTCGCAAAGCAATCTCAGGACTAGCAAAAAGAATGTTTCTATAGGCATTTCGGGATGCATTGTCGTCAACTTGATCCCGAATAGTGGCAAAACCGAAACCGGAAACAAGTATCGGTGAATTCGCTGATTCATTCTTAAAAAGTAAATTTTGCGGCTTTAAGTCAGTATGGATAATTTCATGATTATGGAGATATTCGCAGGCCTCTAAAACTTGACTAACGATATTGACCACCGACTTTTCAGTGAAAGTTTTATCTTTCAAGAGCTGTTGAAATAATGTGCCCCCAGTTGCCAACTCCATCACAACGAACAAGTATCTTTCTTGATAGTTGTCTTCAACAATTTTTATGTAACTAACTATATTTCGGTGTGAAATTTTTAGCATATTACGGAGTTGCATTTCAATTAATTCTGATTTGTCCTTAAATAGGTCCATCTTTAAGATCTTAACAGCGTAATTTTCCTTATCATTCGATTTTTCTGTAATCTTGTACACTTTGGAAAATGCACCGATACTTAATTTATTTTTCAAATCATATTGCTGTGTTAAGTTTTGATATTTTCGACAATTTGGACATTGAAGCATTGCGAATTTATATCCGTGACGGTTCTGAAAATCTCTGTGTGATGTTTGATAGCGATTTGAACTGGTAGAGCTTTAAACAGTAATAAATTTGTTGATAAAACTTAGTTCATAGGTTCCACCAAACAGCGTTTCATGAATTCATACAAAGTTCATTTGTACATTCGCAGAAAAGCAATATTTGTACATAATTCTTAAGTTAATCAATTGTAGGGCTCGCAATTTATTATCAAAATACTGCCAATTAAGCAATGCAAAAATTTTCAAATGGTCGATCCTTCAACAGCAAGGGTTCTCTGAAATTAATGGCTCTAAAATTAATTTCCATTAATGGGGCCTTATTAATGGATTTTTGAAGATTAAAAATTGCATTTTAATATATTTTGAATTCTTCCGTTAATTTCCATTATTATTTGAAAATCAGACTATCCATAGTATGCTGACGTTAAGACATTTTCCTGTTAAATTCATTGCATTTGTTATTTGGTTTGCACTTTACAGGTTACATTATAAAATGATCCGTAAACCTAATGTGCTGCCAGAGAATTTGCAAAATCATTAATGGAAACAAAGAAACTATGAGCATTCCAGAAAAATTAGGATGCGATCACTTTAAATTTGACCGACGCAGATACTGGAGTCGACACGGTAGCAGAGATGGAGTGGGGTGGGTTGACCCATGGGGCAGGTCGGGCGGGTATGGGACAAGATTTTTCTAAAGTGGGTACCTATGGAGCAAAATTGGGTAAAAAGCACTTTTTAGTTAAAAAAGATTGAGGTAAGAGATTGCCAATTTTAAAGATTGCCTTTTTTACATCGAAGTTCCCTGCTTAAAAAAATTGACTTTTTGGAATTTAGTCGCCTTTTGAAAAATAAATTACCAACCATTTTCAGCTCTTGGTAAAATTTGATTCTATTTAATGATATCAGCCAGATCATTTCGATCTGATTTGTAGTCAATAGGCTTGGCAATTATTCTTGCATAAATGTAATAAATATAATATTAGCTTTATAAAAAGCTCTTTAGAGTTAAAATTAAATTT
Organism: Hofstenia miamia; assembly: GCA_900660155.1. Lineage (NCBI taxonomy): Eukaryota > Metazoa > Xenacoelomorpha > Acoela > Hofsteniidae > Hofstenia > Hofstenia miamia. The sequence continues at coordinate 62,755 of CABFPE010000491.1, forward strand.
CATGTTGCCATCAATAATGTTATTAATATGCATTAGCATCACGTTTGTTATTAGATTCCTATTGGTAGTAATAGTAGAGTTGATATTTAAAAAAAATGATTTTGTATCTTCTAGGAAGTATGGGGCAATAAAATATTGTAAGTAGTTTCGGAGCAGAATTTTCTTGAGTACTTGATGATGAAACTTTCGCCCTTAACTGGGTAATGTTTTTAAAGGTACAGGCTTTTAAACATTTGCATTATTTACTTAACATGCTTCGGCATGCCACTGCCATTATAAAAAAAAGAAATAATACTTGAAATGCATCAAATGACTTGCAAAGTATTATTAGTTCTTTTTTATAACAATCAGATTAATCGAAATCTCGTCTTAAACATTTCCAGGAAAACACCAAATATCTAAAGAATGCTCTATGGTAAGCATTGCATATGATGTGATGTGAGTACCGAAGTTTCGTTAATATTTCTTGTGATAAAGGAAATGTGGGAACCAGTGAGCTTTTGATTTCTTAAATCTAGGGAGTTTGATAAAGCCTGTTTTTTCATTGTGTATTATTTCTATGTTTTCTCTCTTGTTGCTAGGAATTGCATAAGTTTTAGCATCCACTGCAACCAAACATTAATGCAAGTCAAGTGCAAGATATTGTTACAAACTGCAACCATCGAATATTTTGTAGCTGCTTTTGTTAACTACCGGGTGTCCTAGTTAAAGTGCCAAAATAAAAACGGTCTAATTTTTAATGTGACCATGCAGCAAACATGAGAGACATTTAATTCAATGCACATACATAGATTGGATTTGTATCTTTATTTGATATTGATTAGTTTGACCTAGTCATAGGACATCTGTGATGCCTATATATTGCTAGGCTTTTTATTTAACTCATTTGCTGTATGATCTTTTTTGTGGGAAATGGATGTCAAAGTGGAACTGACCTGCATCTGTATTTTCAAAACGGAGATCAATTAGTGCTGCTATTGAAAAGTTTGGCACAATAAGAGTGAAAAGCAAGTCATTATCCATCTTTCACAACTATGGAGAGAATGTTGGAAAGATTGGTGAAAACAGGAAACTGAAAAATAATCAATGAAAGAAACAGATCCGTTCATCACAAGCAGTCACTGAAGTTTCAGAGGTTAAAGAAGCTGAACCAACATCAAGCTCTCGTCCTGTTGCAGCAAAAACCTGATTTCGAAATCGGCAGTACATCCAGTTTTAAAAGAAGATTTGCACCTTAAACCCTGCAAACCAAGCTTTAATCTTCTCTCATTGACACGACCTTTTCGATGTGAAGCCTGCTTGGAAACGAGGGTGATATATATTTAAAACTGAATTTGCATATTATAATCCTTCATATTCTATATATCTTGTTCGGAAGAACATTCTTTTCATTGACTACTATTATAAACAATTAAAATATTAATATTTCTGAGAATAATTTATGCAATATTTTAATACGCAATTAATACTAGTTATGTACTAGTATTACCACTTGTGTCCATCTAGTTTTTTATATTCATACCAGAAATAATTTTTAAATCTAACATTAAAAATTATAAATATTTAATTATTAATAAATCATAATTGCCAAAATTTTTAGTACATTGTTACAGAATGTAAACACGCTTAATCGGTGTAAATTTCAATGTTGCATTAGTTTGGAATTATGTTAATTGATAGCTCAATGCATTATTGCAATATGTAGGCAATTGATTGCTTATGAATAGACGATGCGTCTGTACTGAGTCGCTGTATAAGGTGCTTAAACTGCAATGTATACTGTTAAAGAAGTTCGCTCAATTGCTATTTTAGATATCTAAAGCTGTTGAAAGTTAAGCACTTTGCATACGTGAATAAGTGTGATTGGCTATTATATTTCAAAAAATTTTAAAAATTCTCTCATTCCAAAATTTGGAAAGTTTGCAAATTATTAGGAAAATTTGCCAAATCTTTGAAACCGATTTGCAAATATAATCCAAAAATTTGGCACTAATTTGGAATTTATTTGCCCAATTTTGCAAACTTTTTACTAGGCTAAGTATTGCATAGTCACTAAGAAAAGAAGCCATACCTCGATAACTTACTAAGTGTAATCAGATATGCATTCGAAGCTCTTAACATAAAAACGCTTAAAAAAATTTGAATTATTAATTTATTAAAAATTTTAACTCTATTGATCAAGTTTGGAAAATTAAGTTTGTTTTGTCTCATTAAACTTTTTACCATTCTTAGTTGCTACCAGTATCATGAACATTTACTGCCTAGTGATTTATTCTGAATACAATTTTTTCTTCTTTAATACAAATTACGTGCTACGTAACTTAAAGGATAGTATTATATAATATTCCTAAATAAAATGTCAAGAATCTTAGTTTAGTTTAATTACATTCATGCAGCAATTGTTTGATTGCTTACATTTATATTGAAATATATTTCCCCCGCATAAAAAATTCTCAATTTTGGAATCATAAATTTTTAATTAAAATGGCAAGAAATTTAGCTGAATTTAATTGCTTAAATTTATGTTGAAATATATTTCCCGCATAATGTACTTTGAATATTACTAATCACAAATGCTGTTCTTGATATTATACAGTATTATTTTGAAAGAATCAGAATTACATCATCTTAGGGAATGCTCATCAAATATTCGAATTAATGCTCCATGTATGTTAGATGATGTAATGGTATCGGCTTCTGGAGAAAATATTTCGTTTATTGGAATCACACCCAATGCTGTGCTTCAAACAAAAAATGTTCCTCAAAACAGAAGATTGAACTTTAATATTACAAATGTTACTATTAAAGAAGACTACAGAACCATAGAAGGTAGAAATGTTATTCTAGAAAACGTGAAATGGTTTGCTAATCAGAATCAACTGCTACATACGACATCATTAGATATTCACAATTGTACATTTAAAGGCAATATATTGATGTCGCCCAGGGTAGAAGTGTTCCTCTCCGTCACAAGGGGAACTCTTAAAATTGCCTATTCTTCATTCAGTGGTTTTAATAATTTTAATAAGTTAATTGATACTTACTTAGCTAAAGTTGAGATTTTTAACTCAACATTTCAAAGGAACCAAAATTTCTCATATCTATTGTTTGGCCCAGCATCAGCTTCCACCACAATAAGATCTTGTAATTTTTTGAGGAATGAAAATTTTACTTCATACTTTTATTATCCATTGCAAAAAGTTTTTTATACGCTTCCAATTGTCCGCATTGAACAGTCACTATTCGCTTGGAATTTAAACTTTTCTTCATTAGTAGACATAAATTCAATACGTAGTCTTATATTTCGTCAAAATATAGTTAAATTCAACTCAAACTTTACATCAAATTTAGACATGAAGATATCTACAGAAGAGATAAAAATTCTTTCAAATATTTTTCAATATAATTTTGGAAAAAGCTTGATCAGTCTTGAAATTCGAAACACTTCTTCGAAAGATTTGGAAATTCGGAATAATTCTTACACAAAAAATGGCTTACAGAAATCAATTACAAATATTACAATTGAACAAAAATTTCATATTTTTATATCAAATGAGCAGTTTTCAAGCAATATCTGCATGAACTATTACAAGATACATAGTTCGTCATCCGCTTCCAATGCTAATGTGATATTTGAGAACAGTAGTTTCAATGTGGACCATCTAATGGAATCTTGTAACCTGATCAACATTAGCAAATCCATAAATCTGGCGACTTTCAATGTAACACTTCGAACCTCAAATGAAAGTCTCCAAAACTTAAAAAATAATTGTCCTTTTAATTTATCACTTATAGAAATTGATTTAACAAATATTGAAGAAAACCAAATTAGCAACTGCAAAAATGTTCGATTTCATTATTATCCAGTGATTTACATGTTTATTTTCGTATTTCTGCTAGGCGCATCAACAAAGTTTTTAATGGATGTCACCTTTACACATAATTATGATATTTTCCTGTGTGGAAAACTTCCAGGTGAAAACAAATCAACTCAAACATGGCATTCATATCATCTTAACCAAAGGTTGAGACAAATACAAGAAAATCAGGACAATATCTACGATAATCCAGGAAATGATGAAGTTAACTGAAACCATAATCATTATAAATTTTCAATGCATTATGATATTAAATAAGCTAAATTTTTCCACAAATAAACATCAACAATAAACATCACTTAATCGTTGAATATATAAAGTTCTACTATAAGACTTACGGCAAAATAATTTGCAATTACATACATTTTTAGTTACAAGTTCTAAGAATTTGTTAAATATATTAGCCATCCAACTGATTGGATTTTTCCAACAACGTTATTAGCTAATTATTTCTAAATTTCAAATAGCAGCAGATGCACAACACACTATAGATTACACTGTATTGAAGAATAGAGTTTTCTTATATTGAAGTGCATGATATAACTAATATTGATTGAGTAATATGTCATAAACTTGCTTCGTTCTGTCTCCACCTGTAACTTGATATTTAATATTTTATTAAATAAAATTAAAGGTACAATAGCTTGCCACACAGTTTGCGATAGACTTTTTATTAATTTATAAGATAACAATCTTTGCGATTGGATACATTTGACATTTGAACAATGGGATATAGATAAAAAATAATGTATTGTTAATATTGTCTGTGAAAAATGGATGTTTGTACACTTATTAATATACAACCAGCGTAATGGAATTTCATATTGCTGAAAGAAACAGAACTACCCTGAACGATTTCAAACTTTTTCGTAAGCTTTTCATATAATTAAATCTCTGAAATTTCACGTGTTTTGATTCTTAACACTTTTTCCGATAATTTTCTTAGTTAGTTTTACTTATATTTTTTCAAAGACGTAGTTATTTGTATTTTTAACGAATTTCTGCAAGTTTACCGTCCGATGTTAAATTAATTATATATCTATCATAATTAAAAAAGTTATATTTGTTTCTTAATACATATTCTTAACAGCATTTATTTAAACTTTTAATTATCATGTGTTTTCGATTGTGAATGTCATCTCATTTAATAAATGACTTGTTTATTAACCATTACTTTAGGTGCTATCTGCAAAAATCATGTGCCAATACACTATGCTGAACAATACTGTGATATAAATACAAAACTGGTAAATATTCTTTTACATTACAATAATACACATTGTTTCTCATTGTTACGTCAGATTGTTTACATAAAGGATACCCCTGCACATAAATCTGATTGGTCCACTCAGAACAAGGGTTGGTCCAACAAAGTGACGAAATTGATGATTCATGAATATGAGTGGTTAAAAATGATGCGTAATCATGGGACGGGGTGTTTTGACAAAATTGCTTTACTAGTTTCTAGTAACTCACTAGTTTATGATATTTACTGGGGCCAATTAGTTTACATGTTTTATTTTATTGTTTGCACACATTTTTCTATTTTCACTATTATACATGACATTGTTTACTGACTAATCAGGGCACTACATCATGTTTGTGATAATAAATTGCTGACTAATGGAAAAATTCAAAGTCACATTGCATTTTGCAAATATATACCTTTCCTTTTCGTAAAAAATTCCATGCATTTTCTATCAACTAGCTTATCTATATATGAACTACAATTTACTTTTTCTATTAGATACATATATTTCACTAATACAAAAGAGGAAATAGTTTTCAAACAATTACAAGCATTTGAAATTAAACTTTTGCCTTTAAAAATAAGATAAAAATTATCTGTCAAACTTAATAACAAATGTTAGATCTATAGTTATAGTAAATTGTTAAAAAATTGTAATGCTTAAAGTAGATGATCAAACATGTTTGTTTTCTGAATAATCAAAAACTAGCAATTTCTAATAGCTACAAAATATAAGCATGTAGTAAAGCCCACATTTTAAGAGAAGACAAAATATAATGCATTCTACACGTTTCACTTAAATTGATTTTATATAGCACTTTAAAATTGGTCTATTTTATAGTTCATCTGTTAACCTTGCATTTCTTTGTTCATCATTTGTGCTCCAAAGGCCAAATCTGATTGCATAACCACAAATAATCAAAAGTATGTTTAAGTTGGAATTTAGACATACACTTAATACTGTAGCATAATCCCTCTCATTTCAAATTATAGAAAAGAAATATAAATTAAAACAAAGAATTTGATAATTAGAATGATATATACTATTGATCAGTGATTTTTTATGTTTTGCATTGTACTGACAAATACTTATTGCCAAAATAGTTTGACAAAAATCCGAGGACAATACGCTCCTCACTAATTTTTGCCATCTTGATTAGGCCACACAGGCAATAATCATGGAAGAAAGAAATTAATAGGCGACAGGTACTTGATTGACCATTCAAATTACAATATACATGTTTGTAAAAATTTATGTAAATAGTAACAAAGATGAAATATATTCTTCATAATTACTATTATCTTTGTTACATTTTTATTTACTATTAAATTGCGTAATTAAGTGTTTAATGCAAAGTAGTGGCTGGGATCAATGGCAAGAATAATTATATGTTCATAGCCCCAATTTGCAAAATGCATTTAGGTTAGGTATATGAACAAGAGTTTTTCTTAATTCACACTTAGCTAGCTATCTGTCAAATTCAATTTGCATGTATTAAAAAATTTGAAAAAGGCTTTATTGCTAATCATAGGGATTAACCTTATATTCATTTTAGATCCAAACATCTAACTAGAAGTGACCAATAGACTCTTCCTGCTAATGAAGCCAAGTAACAAATAAATTGATTCATTAGGGAATGAAATAGTCTGGAGGATGATTCAACATGGCGACCATGACAGGAAGCAAGAATCCTAATAACATCTTTTAATATATCAGCAACAAATCACAAACAAGAATTTAACAAGCCTAAACTTAAATCAGGAAACACAGAGATAGAGGAATATCATTAGATATTCATAATTGTACGTTTAAAGGCAATATATTGATGCTGCGCAGTGTAGAGGTGTTCATCTACGTCATAGGGGGAACTCTTAAAATTTCCTATTCTTTCTTCAGTGATTTTAACTATTTTCGAATGTTAATTGATGCTTACGTATTTAAGATTGAGACTTTAACTCAACACTTCAAAAGAACCAAAATTTCGAATATCTACTGAGTTGCCTATTATCAATTTCCCCTACAATGAGATCTTGTAAATTTATGAACAATGAAAACTTTATTTAATTATTTGCCAGGATCACTCCATGATTTTTAAGGTTTTTATTGTCAGCATTGAGCAGTCAGTATTTGTTTGGCTTTTCTTCATTAGTAAGCAGTAAAAAAAATACATAGTTTAATATTTTGTCAAGCTTAAATCAAGTGTAAATATGACGTTTTCTACGGAAGAAAAAAAATTTTTTTCAAATATTTTTCAATATAATTTTGGAAAAAGCTTGATCAGTCTTGTAATTGGAAACACTTCGAAAGATTTGGATATTCGGAATAATTCTTACACAAGAAATGGCTTACAGAAATCAATTACAAATACAAATACTTCAATTACAGATATTTCAATTGAACGAAAATTTCAGATTTGCATATCCAATGAACAGTTTTCAAGCAATATCTGCATGAACTATTACAAGATACATAGTTTGCCATCCGCTTCCAATGCTAGTTTGATAATTGAGAACAGTAGTTTCAATGTGGACAACCCAATGAAATCTTGTAACTTAATAAGTGTATGCAAAAACATAAATCTGGCGGCTTTCAGTGTAACACTTATAACCTTAAAAGAAAATCACCAAATCTTACAAAATAGTTGTTTCTTTTAATTTATCAGCTATACCAATTGATATAAAAATAAGAGAAAAAAACCAAAGTACCCACTGCAAAAATGTTCGATTTCATTATTATTCAGTGATTACCATGTTTATTTTCATATTTCAGCTAGCGCATTAACAATGTTTTTAATGGTTGTCACCTTTACACATAATTATGATATTTTCCTGTGTGGAAAGATGCCAAATGAAAATAAATCAACTCAGACTTGGCATTCACGGCGACCTTAGCAAAATTTAAAAACGAATTAAAGAAGATCAGGACAATATCTACGATAATCCAGAAAATGATCAAGTTAAGTAAAAACATTGTCATTATAAATTTGCAATGCATTAGGATATCCTTTACCAGGCATTGTCATCCGTTTCTCTTTGCTATTTCATTGTAACCAGAGTGATGTACTTGCGGGTAAGGATGTACTAATTTTGTACTGCTTTACTTCCACGTCTTTAATTCCATTAACTTTAATTAATAGACATTATCGTGAACACCATTTAGGTGACGAAGCCTTGCAGCATGTCTTCTAATTGTTGGTAACTGGGTATCCGCCCGAGGCCAATCTCCACATCCAGTATCACATGCTCACATACAATCCAGTTGGTTGAGTTCCACTTCTCAGCTCATTGATATAACTTATGTGTACCCTCCTAGCTCAGTGCATAATCAAGACAAGACACAATTCGACATAATCTCTATTTGTAAAAGTGTTTCATGTACTTGCAACCTGACTTGTTACTAGCTACATAGTTAATATTATGTATAGCCATTACCGAAATATATTGGCTTTAATAAACTAATCTAATGTATATCAGCTTCCTATCCTACATCTAATAACTGATACATGCTCAGTCACATTATCAGCCACATTATCATCATCAATTTGGATCTAGAATAATATAAATACAAATCCCTACATTTGGCTTGCTAGCCTTATTCTGAGTTTGATATTGTAAGATAATGATCGGTAGTCAGCTTAAACAAGAATAAAAACTTTTATTCCTAACTTAAGTGCACTTTTGTGGCTTGGCACAAGGAACCTAGAATCGTTCTCATGATGGATCCAAACCACTACTAAACACAACTCATTTAGCTTATGACATCGTATTAAATAATCAAACTGTAATAGGAAATTAATGTAAGAATTCCAACGAAATTTCTTTATCAATTGTTACAATGAAATTAAATCTATTTATATTCACTTAAAAAAGTACCTGTCGATTTCGAATTTTAAACTTATTTGGAAAAAAGTTTATGCATGCTAGTGTAACATCATGACCCAAGCGAAGGATGTGCATAATAACGTAGTATAGTTTAGATACAAACAAATACAGATTCCAACTCTCGGGGTAATGTGTACATTCACTCTTGCTTTTCTTTTGCTGTTGTATAAATATAGAATTAACTTAATTAATACTCCAAGCTAGCATAACAACCACTACTATTTAGGTAGCATCTTCAAAAGTAAGAACAAGAAAGAGTGCAGTGGGCAGACTTGCCTGAAGCTGTATCATGAAGACAGTTCGCAGTCCAACAGTTCAATCCGTTCCATCCATCTGCATCCATCATTCTATCTGGTGCGACTCAGCTCAATCTCATCAAAAGAGTTTTATTATGTGTACCTTACTTATGGTGTAATAAATACCAGTCACTAATCGACTTAATTCTCACTCTCAATCTGCACTAATTTAGTGTGTTAATAAGATGATGTATCGCAACTGGACACTAACTGCTATTGCATTAATTAAAAACAGTTAATATAAAAATAAAGCAGCTTCCTACATTTAGTTAAAATATATTTATGATAATGACTGACACGTAAAAATGACACGACAATAGCTGCAGACAGACCTACATATAGATAAAATATAATTAACATGGTCTCGTTTCAGTCTCTTTAGGTGAAATAATTTGGATCTAAAATAAGGTTAGTTATCAACACGCCTATGTTGTCTATCAGCCTTTCATGCATTTGTTACTACATGTGATGTGATTGAGCAGTAGCCAGCTAAGCAAGAGAATAAAAACACTCCTATTCCTAACTGTAACCTATTTGCATGCAATTATTAAGGCTGACATCTAATATCGAAATCCCTCACAAACAGCCCTCAAACAATGCACAAAACAAATGCTTAGCTACGCATTTAATTATAATGAAATAAACCACTAAAGGATAATTTCCATCATTTTAACAGTTCTTCATTTCTATTTATATAAAATTTTATTAAACATATTTACCAGATAAACAAGTCCCATGTAGCATATTGATTTTCTTATGTACACGTAAGTTATTTCTGCGTGGTCTATGTGGCTAGCTAAAATTAATGCGGAGCATAATATCCACATGCGTTTTGTCAAATTCATTGCGACTGATATTTGCTTTTACAATTTGGCAAAATCATTAAATGCTAATTCTAATAAATTGACTTAAGTTTCTAATTAGAGTCTATGTAGTTTTTTCTTTTTTCTTTGTTGTGAATCAATCGATTTAGTGGGATTATGCTACACACCTCCCTCAGTTTGTGTTGATTTTAGCATTGCTCTCTCTCCGTGTACTAAGGTATCTGCTCATTTGATTAGTGTTTCTGCATTGTTGTTTTCCCAGGTGATTTGCGTTAATTCTCTTTGTTTTGTTAGTTTTAGTACTGCTTCTTTCTCTGTGGCGACTGTGTCTGCATATCTGATAGTACTTGTTGTAAGGAGTGAGTCTGTGATCAATGTGATTTGTCTGAGTTGGTTGATTTTCCTTGTAAATAGTGGGTAGTATTTCTTATGTAGTTGAAGACCTTTTAGGCTGATAATTAGCGTCATGAGTGCATCCACCTGGCTTGTGTGTGTGCTAGTTCTTCTTTTAATCTACTCTCTGGATAGAAGAATTTGAATACAGTTAGTAGCCTTTTAGTATTTTTGACATCTTTATAGAAGAAGCTGATGTTGTTTTGTATGTCTTCTTTGCTAATTCATTGGGGTTTTAAGAGATCTTTTGTCTATTTCTATATAGAGGTTGTATGGGGTTATCTGTCCTTTTATATAGATTCTTTCTTTGTTGTTTTCAGCTAACATTATTGCTTTTGTCTTTTTGTAAGCATCTGACGTGATTATCTTTATCGCTTTTTCTTCTGTGTTGGTGTAAGTTTTGAACTTGTGGAGGTAGCCCTTTGCATCTATCTTTGGGTAACTGCCATCTCAGTAGTAGCATTGGGATTGAGATTGTTTGTGGCAGCGTGCATTTTAATATTTTTGTCTCTATGTTCTCTTTGATATTGCTGTAGTTGCCAGTTGTTATCTGTGCTGTTGCCATTCCAATGGTTGCTGGGTAGTTCATTTTTGCCTCTGGTATTTTCTCCCAGAATTTTTGGGTGAATCCCCATCTTCTTAGGTTGGCCAGGGTGTTTCCTGAGATTTCGATTTTTGAAGTAACCCATTCTGCATTGATTGCTAGTTGGTTGTAGGGCTTAAGTAGTTCGTTGATCTCTGTTTTGGTGAATGCCTCAGTGAACATGATTTTCCTTTTTGCTACCATGTGGTTTTCTTTTGTTGTTTGGTAGTTCTGGTTTCTTATTTTGGTTTCATGTTCTTTGGTGATTTTTATCTCTACTAAGTATCATTCGTCCTCTGTGTCGATCCATTCAATGTTGCTGGCCAGGCTGAGGTTTCTCCATTTTTCCATGTTTATCACGTCTATTCTTTCTTGTGTGTTTGGTGACAGTATTATGTTTGTTGATGTTAGCAACTCATCTTCCAGCATCATCTATATTGTCATCATTTCGAGAACTTCTACTGGTTTATTGATTCTGGCATTGGACATTTCTTCTGCCTTTTTTATAATTTTGGTGAATTCTTCAAGAATGTATTGTTTGAAATCTTTTTTTGTATTTAGTTCATATGCTTTGTTTATTTTGAGGAGTGTTGCTTCAACAGACTTGTGATATTTTCATGCTGGTGCCTCAATATGTATCAGCAGCCATTGCTCTTCTGTTGTTTTCATTATTTTCATTTCTTTCCATATTTCTTGGATTTGTTTTAGATGCTCCTGTCTTTGGTTCAGACTACACTTTATGTGTAGGTATGTGATTTTTTCTAGGTTTGATATATCTGACGTCATTTCAATTGCATTGGCTTGTTGATACAGTTCGATGGCAATCCATGGTTCCACCATTAGTCTATAGATTTCATCCCAGTACTCAAATTGTAGATCAAATTTAATTAGTTGTGATATTGCAGTTTCATCTGGTTTGCATTCTTTTGGGAAGATGTTTTGTTCTGCATACACATGTTTCTTATAAATTGTGGTATTTCTTCTTCTGTGGTGATAGTTACTATGACTATCTGTGTTCCCATTGTTTCTGCTATGTGTAGTGTTTGTTGTAGTTGTTTTTCTAAGTTTGATGTGTATTCTTTGTCTTTAATAATGTATATGATTGTTAGATTGTCTTTGTCTATATTGATTTGTTTGATATCTGCAATCTTGTGCTTGTTTTTCATGATGTTCTGAGTTTCTGTTAGTGTGAGGTTTTCATTGAACACTGTATGTACCATACTAATGAAGTATGGGCATTCGAGTGTTTCTTTCATCTTTCCTGGGTAGCTGATTATTGTGTTTACCATGGGCCAGTTTTCTTTATCGAGCATGAGAGGTAGGCTCATTTCGTCCATTTTAGTTTGTAACCATATGTGGCTACAAGTTTCTGGTGATAGCTTTTCATGTGTGTTGTATTTCATTTTTGTTCTTGCTATGAAGTATGGATGTAGTTTTTCACAATTATTTGCTGACATTTGTTTGCTTCTTTCCATCAATCATATCATTTGATCTGATGTTGAGTAAGTATGTACTGATGTTGAGTGAGTTCTCTCTGAGGGGGGCATGTAGCATTTCCTGAGTGAGTCTGAGAGGTCTTCTGGTGCTTGGCTTGCACTCCATCTCTAAACCACTGCTAATGGGCTCTAGTTGGTCCCCTTTTGGTCAATTTCCTTCCAGCGTATCCATTCACATTTGACCAGCTGTGGTTTTTGTACTGCTTACACCTTCCTGTGGTAACACTTTTGTCCACTTGGCCTTTAATCAGTGGTGTGAAGTACTTGAAGGAAAGTTGTGACTTCATTTGATCTTCTTACTTTTTGTCAGCATGCCCTTTAATTGGCGGTGCGGACTACTCAGTACATTATTCTTGTTACTGTTTGTCACCATGCCCTTTAATCAGTGGTGGTGAGTACTTGGCAATGATGAAGATTGGTTGCCTTTCATCATTGTGCCCTTTAATTGGTGGTGAGGACTACTCAGCGTCTCTTTGAGTTCCTCTGAATCACTAATGTTTTTGATGTACCTCAGTTTTGCCAGCTTTGCTCTCTTCACTCATCTTTGGGGGTTTGATTCACACTGCATTGCTCTTCTCTTCAGTGATTGATTGCTCATTCTGCTGTTTGAGATTCCTAAACTGAGTTATTAGATCTAAGTCCCATGTTTCATGTTTATAATTAATGTTTTGTTTTGCTGCCCTCTGAGGCATAATTCTTGGTTGTATGTTTTCTTCACTAATGTTGTGTCTTCGAATTCCTCTTCTTGCAGGCTGTCTAATTCGTCCAAATCATATGTGCTTTTGTTTTGATTTTGTAATAGTTTGAATTCTGCCTTGTTGTCTAGGGTTGCTCCCTCAATGTCTGTTATCACTCTTTTGAGGTTTTGAAAGTGTAGGGTCCTGTTATTGTTTAAAAGGTATTCATTATTGTTTAGTATCTTTTTGATTATGTATGGACCTGACCATACTGTTTTTAGTTTCCTTACTTGATTAGTGTCAGTGACTTTTATAGGCATAAATGCATACACTTTGTCTCCTACTTTGTGCGTGTGTCCATAAATTTTTTTGTTATAGTTCCTTTGTTGTCTTGTTGCGGATTTCTTTATGTTGTGAAACATAGTTTTGTTAATACCTGTTATCTTGTCTTTTAGTTGTTTTACAAACTGGTGGTCCAATTTCTCAGAGTATCTGGCAAATTGCATGGATAGTGGTGTTGCTGCTTCTCTTCTATACATTTTGTGTGGTTGAATATATGGAAGTATTGTAGAAGTATTCCGTCATTTGTATTACTTCCCTCCATTTGTTACCACCTATTCTTGATGTTGCTACTATAATTAATTTTATTAGTGTTCTATTGAGTCATTCAGCTGCCCTGTTTGCTTGGGGGTGGCAATCTGTAGTGTGTTCACTGTTGATTTTGAGTAATTTTGTTAGCTCTTGGAATAGTGTGCTTTTGAATTGTGGGCCTTTATCTGTAATGATTTTCTCAATAGGGCCTATTTTTAGGATCCACTCTTTTAGGATTATGTTTGTGGTTTCTTCTGCAGTTGTGTTTTTCATTGGTACTATTCTTGTGTATCACGTGAAGTTGTCTATCATGGCAAGTATGTATTGGTATCCTTTGTTGTCTTTTGATAGCATCTCAATGTCTATGTATATTATTTCATTTGGTTTTGTTGCAATTATTTTTTGAGTGGTGCCCTCTGAGTTGGGAAGTGTTGTTTGTTGTTTAAGAGGCATGTGGTGCACTTGTTTATGATATCTTCAGTTATTTTTCTTATGGTGATTGTGATGTACTTGGAATTGAATGTCATTTCTGTTTGTATTATTCCCAAGTGTCCTCTTTTGTGAATTCTTCTTACTATGTCTTTTTTGTAGTATTCTGGTATTACTATTCTGTTAGTTTTCCCAGTTATGTATAGGAAGTCATTTTCGTTTAATTTCCAGTTGTATCTTCCATAGTAGTTCTTTGCTGTTTTGGACAGTTTGGTTTCCTCGTTTTTTATTTTTGCTCTTATTTCCCTTAGTACAATGTCTTTGTTTTGTTTTTCCTTGATTTCATTTTCTGGGATCTCTTCTTTTAGCATGATGGGTGTTATTGCTATTCCTTTTCTGTTGACGTTGATTTCAGGAAGTTGTTCGTATTTGTTATGTGGGAGGAAATGGAATTCTATTTTCTGTCCATCCGCTTTTTCAAGGTCTCTTTGATATTGAGGGAGTGATATCCAAAAATCTGCATTACTATGGAGTTTTCCTTTTCTATGTTCTATGGTGAATGTGAACTCACTTAGGTATTTGATCCATTGTGATATGATTGAGGATTTGTCCCCTGAGATTTATTTTAGCAATGTGAGTCCACTGTTGTCAGTTCTTACTCTGAATTGTTTTCCTATTAGGAAGTGCCTAAACTTTTTTATGCTTTCAATTAGTGCCAGCATTTCTAGCTTTGTGGAGCCATAGTTTTCTTTGCTGGGTTTGAGTTTATGGCTGAAAAATTGTATTGGTAGTTCTTTTCCATTTTTCATTTGTTCAAGGGTTGCTCCTATGGCCACCTTGCTGGCATCACAGTCTGAGATAAATTCTTTGGAGTAGTCTGGTGTGTTTAATGACGGAAATTTTGAGAGTTCGTTTTTTATGTTGTCTAATTCTTCTTTCTCCCAAGTCCATTCAAAGGGGACTGACTTTTTCATTAGGTTTGTCATTTTTGCTGTTTTTTCGGCTATTTTGGGTATAAATCAGCCGTAGTAGTTGAAAAACCCCATGATCCTTTATAGGTCCTTTCTGTTGTTTGGTTTTTCGATTTTCTTTATGATTTCTCTTGCGTTGTTCTTCATGCTTATTTTGCCTTTTGAAATTATCCTTCCTAGGAATATTACCTTTTCTTTTAGAATATCACATTTTTTCCATTTATCCTGAGTCTCGCTTCTTTGAGTATTTTTAATATTCTGTCTAGCTTATTTAGATGTTCTTCTACTGTGTCGCTGTTTATTATGATATTGTCGATGTAGGCGTTTATTCCCTCTTCTACGTTATGTTTTTCATTTTTAACGACTGTTGTTATGTATCATTGGAATGTGGCTAGGGCGTTGCGTAGCCCAAATGCCATGTAGATCCATTCGTAAAGTCTGTAAAGCATTATGAATGCTGTTTTCTCTATGTCTTTTGGTTACATTTGTACCTGCCAGTACACTAGTAAAATATATTAAATGCAGCAAATTCCAAAATAAAAATTTTCGAAATTTTTTTAGTTTTTGCTGTATCATTGTTAAATCGATTTTAAGCTTGAAAAACTATGATTTGAGTTGGCAACCAATATATTTTAAAATTATTTTACCAACTGGTTCAGCTCTTTTTGTTGTTTACTATTGTAATATTTTCCAAGAAAGACTCAGAGAAGTCAAAATCTACCCTTTTATTTATCTTCACACTACTCTCATGCTCTACATATTTCTAATTCCACAAACAGTTATTTCTGCTCAGTTTTAAATACCAGCTTAACAAGTTTCTCATTTGATGATGATTTCTTTTAAGGAATGATCAGTGGAATTTTATTTTTTTGTACAGTGCTGCATGTCTTGAAACAACCATTTCTGAACAGAGAGTAAGTTTAGCAATGATTAAAATTTATGTAATTTTTAGGTTTAATGAAGTGACATAGTATATTAGCTCCTTTTCAAACCAATAGTTCAACTGAGAAAGAAAGCTTAGTATTTTTAGATACTCTAAGACCTGAAGATTTTGAGTCCGAGTTGTGTGCACCTAAAAAATTTACTCCGGTTTTCACAAATTTTAATTGAAAATTATCATGTTTTAACATATGTCACTTTCCAGAATTTACGATTCATTAATCTAAATTCTATCCTACACTTAAGCCAATTTGATTTCTAACAAAAGCTTAGTATTTTTAGATACTCTAAGACGTCAAAATGAAATTATACATGCATATATAAATATAAATATATATATATACGTATATACATATATATTTATTGTAGCATCATCGGGGCTGCTGCACTTCAAATTATCGTACATGTTACTAAGTTGTAAACATTTTTTAGTTCTGCTCAGGCAGGTTATGATGTAAATAATTAGTTATGTTATATTTTTAGTTTCATTTTGTTATAAATAGGCAACTTTGTGCGTAATCGGCTAATACAATTTTGGTTTCTGTTAAATTCATTTGCGTTTACTCCTATTATTATTAATTCAAATATGTGTAGCTAAATCCTATCCGGGGAAGAGGAGGCTTATCAACTGGTATTTCCTCGCAGGTGTTCTTGAGGTTCTACCAGGGAACATTTTTACATGGCACGGTGCTCATCAAAATGCATTTATTGTCATTAAAAACGAGTTGATAAAGCTCCAATTTTACAAATTTATCAAGCTGGTTTACCGACTAGATTAGAGACTGATGCTTCTAGGACAGGTTTAGGGTTTGTTATTTTACAGAAGACAGGTGATAAGTGGCACATGGTTTAGGCAGGTACAAGATATATGGTTTGCCCCCCCCCAAACTGAGAAATTAAATTTTTTGAACTCTAACAGCAATAACTTAAATAAAATTAGAGTTGCACAATGCACATATTACAAACTGCACTTATTTTTATACCTATATCTATGCTTTTATTACTATACATATCTGTTGCAAGGGTTATGTAATAATTGTATCACTTACATATTAAGTCCTTTTATTTAAGACTATCTACTGATTGACATTTAAAATATGAATTGACCTACCCTACATACATAACAATATGAAAAAAGATAAATTAATCGCCTCACGAAAGGAGCATTGCTCAATGCTCACTCTTTACAAAAGCACATCTTCAACTTCCGGAGATCCAAAAATCAAGCCACTGCCAGCTACTCCCTCCCCAATACCTATATCAACACCAGACAGCAAATCTTCAACGTTCGAGGAGCCAAAAATCAAGCCATTACCAGCTACTGCGTTTTAACCTAGTGCTGATTTCAACTTTCCAACAACATCAATTGGGGATACAAAAAGAAGGTGTCAATACAAGTGGTTTGAGACTTGGAAACGGCTTCACTATTGTGTTGATGGTGACTCTGTTTTTTGCATTATATGTGCCTCAGCAAATTCTAAAGGGATCCTAAGGCCAAACATACGCCGTGATCCAGCATTTATTACAACCGGGTTTTCAAACTGGAAAAAACCACTGAGAGGTTCCAGCAACATGAGAAGTCTGAGTGTCATGGAGAGGCGGTGCAAAAGCTTCATGCACAAACTCGGGAGCCTATTAACGCATTGCTTAGTAAGCAATGCCAGGACAAGACACTTATATATATATATATCCTACAGCTGTGATTGGGCCAGGATTTTACTAAATTGGTACCCATGGGGCAAAAGTAAAGCGAAAAAACTTTTCATTTAAGAAAGTTTGAAGAAGAGATTGGAAATTTTAGAGATCTTAAAAGTATTTTCTTACACCAAAGTTCCTTGCTTAAAAATTTTTATTTCTTGGTAATTTAGTCGCATTTTGAAAAACAGATTACCATGCATTTTAGTTCTTGGTAAAATTTAATTCTATTCAATGATATCACCTATCAGCATGATCATTTTGATTTGATTTTTAGTCAATAGGCTTTGAAATTACATTGGAAGGAGTGCAATTTTCTTTGTATAAATGTATTACATAAAATATTAGCTTTATAAAAAAGCTTTATAGAGGTAAAATTAAATTTTATTTTGCTACAAATAATGTTATTAATATGCATTTGCGTCGCGTTTGTTATTAGATTTCGTTTTGTAGTAATAGTAGAAATGACATTTTAAAAACTGATTCTGTATCTTCTAGGAAGTAAAAATTCAAAAAATTTGAATGAAAAATGGTCATAGAACATATATGGAACGATAAAATATCGTAAGTAGTTTCAAAGTACAATTTGAGTAGGCCAATTTGGGGG